>CM041778.1:262117007-262154603 GCA_023374045.1 Limonium bicolor | reverse complement strand
ATGAAATTGGAGTTGTTTGTATTTTTAACTAGAGGAATTATTCCTCACATGACCTCGTAAAAAGGATTACCTTTTTACTGAGTCTCGCCCATGAAGTCGAGGACGCACGAGCCTTTGTCTTCGGACCGGTGACATGGGGAGAGCAGCGTGTTTTGTATTCTGGCCCATGGTGACGAGGACGAATGAGCCATTGTCTACGGACCGGTGACATGGGAGAATACGTTGGAAGTTATGTGAATGTTTTAATCATCAAAAGGAACAAAAGGAATTTTGAGTGTATACATGTGAGCATGTTGTGTGATATTTAAGTATAGAATATGGTGGACCAATGATCCAATGAGTTAAGTATACATAAGTATGATCTATGATCTAGGAATGAGGTAAGACATGCATTTAATAAGAAAAGATGCATAGGAACTTTGGGACAAAGTCTTTTAAGGGGGGTAGATTGAAATACCCCAAACCTAAGTATGCTAAGAAAACATCAAATTATGATGTAGTAAGGCTAAATATGCCTTAGAAAGATTGGTAGACAATTTAAACCAAGGAAAACACAAGAAAGTGCCTTAAAGGCAATCAGGGCAAAAACGTGCTCTAAGCTTGGAGAGACTTGGGTGAGTACCCAAATATCATGATAAGACCTTAGTAATATCCTAATGGTCATTTTAAATCAATTACAAAGAAAACCAAGCTTGAAAACAAGTTAAAACACAAAATGTGCTTTAAGAAGTCTTAAAGCACATTTTTGAGAAATTGTCTTAGAATTGAGTTTTGAGTGGCTAAATGTCCATCATTACTCTTTAATCAACATGTGTACTAATTAGTATCACATTAGGAGGTCTAAATCAATGGGAAATCAAAAATTTCCCGATTATGTGCCTTGATTAGTGAATAGTAACTATTTAGTGACTAGTTTAAGTTTTAATCAATATAAGTCAATTAATTGGTCAACAAAGACCATGTTAGCCTTATATTAAGAGGGTGGCCGGTTTTTATGTGGGGAGTCACCACATGAGTCATCAAATGAGAAAGGAAAAGAAGAGATAAGTAAAGAAGTTACTATTTGCTTATTAAAGCAAATATCTTATTAGCTACCTTTTCTTCTCTCTCTTCATTTCTTTTCTCCACACGTCTTCTTCTCTTCTTTTGCTCCAAACCGAGAGAGCTTCATTCATGGGTGCTCCACCTTCAATCACTTGCCAAATACAACTCCAAGCTCCAAATCCAAAACAAATTGCATATTTGTCTTAGTTAGGTCAAGACCTATCTTTATCTTTTCAAATCTTTCAAAGCTCCATTTTGGTGCCATGAGAAAACTCCATTGATGGGGGAAAATCAAGTTTGAAGAGCTCATTAGCTTCTCCATTCTCTTAAGGTAAAGAATATGTAAGAAAAATCAAGTTTCCACCATTTCTTCTACATGGCCGAAAATTTCTACTCATGGGGCCTTGTTTTTATGCCTTGTTCTAGCTTGATTTATTCACCAAGGACTAGTGGATGTCCTATTTCATTCAATGCCAAAGTCTACCTTGAGACTTCAAAGGTAATCATCCACTTTTATGCCTTAGAACACATTTCTAACCTAGGTTTTATTCCTTGAGGTTAGTGCATTGTTTAGTACTATATGAGTCCTTAATATTGATTAGAACATTGGCAAGGAATTTAAGTGGTGGCCGAGATCATGCAAGAAGAAGGTCTAAGGAGGAAGTTAAGATAAGCTTGAGAAAACAAGGTAAAATGCTTACCTAATGGTGGTTTAAGTTTTAAGGATGAGTTTAGTGGATACCAATGTGGCTTAGAGCTTACATTTGTGTATTGGGTTATATAACCTAAGAAAAAGAACTTAAACAAGCTTATGAACTTGTGACTAAGGAGCTAATGAGAATGAGTTAGTAATATAAGTTTAAGGTGGATTTTAAGAGCATTATAATTACTATGAGATTGATGGGTGTATTTGCAGGTTGAAAGTTTATATGTGGGAAATTCAGTGTTTAAGTTTAAGTCATTTAAGGGCCTAAGAGCCATGTCATTTAAGAGCCTTAGTGCTATGCAATTTAAGATTATTGCAATATATTGAGTATGATGTGAATAAGTTGATTTGGGTGAGAAAATAGATGAGAAAGAACTTGTGTGTGTGAGTGGTGTGAGAAAAACAATGCATTTGGGCATGAGAATATACTAGAGGAGCTATGGCGAAATTTGAGTAGAAAAAAGTGTTTAGGTGATGGTGGTGATTAATATGACCTAGGGTTTACTAGGAGTCATTATGAAGAATTTGAGTGGAAATGAGACTAAGGAGTTCTTGAGGAGAATGACCTAGATGGTCTATGGAAGTTAGAGTTTAGGTGGGTGTATTGAACACACAAAATCATGGTATGAGGAATGTAAGACTTGTGCATAAGTTTTAAGGAAAGGTGTATAATGCCTTAAGGAGATTTAGGTATGAACTAGAGAGTAAGACAATGAGAGTTTTGAGAACCTTGTGTAAGTGTGATGATGTTAGTGGTGGACTAGTAAGGTTTAGTTGAATGGTAATGTGTGGACTTGGGTGATGGAAGTGAAAAAGGTAGGAGGATGTTGTAAGTCATCAAGGAAAATGACTAGGAATGTAAAAGAGCGTATGATCGTGAGAATGGTGAGTAAGTGAGTAAAAGGAGGTGGAAATGTCCAAGGAGGGTGTAGTATAGTTAAGGTAAAGAAGAACAAGGTTAAGGTGCTAAGAGGATGACAAGAAATGTTTAGGTATGCCCAAGAGTTTAGGATGATGAGTAACAATGGAAAAGAGAGGAATTTGTGCATGGTTATGCAAGATAACTTGAGGAAGTTTTGGTAAATGAAGAAGATGGAAAAAATGTTTATGAAGTGCCCAAACTGTTAAGAGGAACACTTGGTTGGTGAAGTTTTGGTAAAGATACAAGTTGGTAATGTAAGGAATTATATGATAAGTGTTAGGAGTGTTTGTAAGAATTGAGCAAATGATTGAGAAGATCTTTGTAAGTTGTTTTAATGAGTTTGGTGGAGGTTATAAGATGTGTTTGATGTGCCAAATGATGTTAGACACATTAGGAGGCTTGAGGAAAAATTTGGAGAAGTTTGACAATGTATGGGAAGTTTCTGCAGCCGACCTACCCAGGGGACCGACCCCAGTCTGGGTCGGTCGGGCTGAAACTGTGAAGTTTGATGTTCTCTGCAGCCGACCTACCCAGGGGTGGGTCGGTCGGTGGGTCGGTCGGACCATAAAAAAAAAAAAAAAAAAGAAAGAAACCCTAGAGAGTTTAGTGGTATTAATGGTACCCCATTAAGGGGGCAATGATGATTAGAGGTATAAAGACCTAAGGGATGTGAGCTCGATTTTAAACCCTATCCTATGTTGATTAAAGTTGATTAGGATCTAACGGGTTTTAGGTCCACTTATAGCCTAAGATTAATAACTATGTCATATAACAAAATTATTAAAACCTAGGCTAGCTCACTGGAACCTATTATGAGTCGCCACCTAATTTTAACCTAGATCAATTAGGAAAGGAGAGTTCGGGTTCGGGGGCTTGATATTCGACTTAATTAGGGTTCAATTACTTTCATTTACCCTTCCTAGGTCGTTTTTCCTCTACTTGGTTTATTTACGGCTTATTACGAGTCGTTTTAACCTAAGTGCGCAAGCTTCTTTTTTTGTGTTTTTTAGCGTTTTTTGACAGAAAATTAAAGTGAAATTGAAAGCTACCTAAACTAGGGTTTCGGAGGCAGAATTAGGTCAAATTTTGCTTACGTCCGTAGCCACGGACCAAAAGTCCGAGACCACGGACCCCAGTTAACCTAAATATACAGAAAAGTCAAAATTGAAGAAAAACAAAAATTTGCAAAGTCCGGGGCCACGGACAGGCTGTCCGTGGGCCCGGACATCGTTAGAAAAACCTAAGTTTTGAATTTTTAAAATCCCGCCGCCGTCCGTGGGTGTCCGTGGTCTCGGACAACGCGTCCGAGGTCCCGGACCATAGGTCCGAGGTCACGGACCACCCACGGACAGGGGTTTTCAGAAGGTTCCCGAGGGTGTTTTGAGCTCAAATTTTATGGGTGTGTAGCCTGAAAGATTTACAAGTCGTTAGTGATTGAAAGTTTTCAATTTGAACTCGAATTAAGCACGAAACTTGGTAAACAAGTTATTGGACAGAAGCTTAAACAAACGTCAATACAGAAGCGTAAACAGGTTGGTTTGAACCCAAACTTTGACAGAGAGTTAACAAGGTCGTGGGGAATCAAAAGTGGGATTGTAACCTGTTTTACCTTCGAATTCAAGATGATTCTTCACGTTGGGATTCTTCGGAGGCTCCGATGATGCCGGTTCCGGATTGAGTTCGACCCGGGCTTCTGGTTGTTGATTGTTGATGATTCTTCACGTTTTGGAGGTGGTTTGGTTGATGTTTGATGATTGTTGATGTGTTAGGAGTTGAAAAGTGTGTTTAGGTGGTGATTTCGAGAGATTTTTGATGTGATTTTGGTGCTTGGATGTGTAAAAACGTGAGGAGAATGAGACGGCTAGGTTTTCTGATTGCTTAGGGTTCTTGAGGTTCTGATTTGATCATGGGATAAGGTTCCTTATATAGACTTCCTTAAAGATAGAAAAATCCGGTAAAAAACCGAGATTTACCGACGTTTTAGCTCAAGGGCTTCCAAAAGGAATTTGATTATGAAATTTCACACATGGGTAAAGGATGATAATTCTGATTTTTCTAAAGTGAGATCGAATTTTTGGGTATTGGAATATTTTTAAATTCAATTTCTCGTCAGATTCAATCAGAAATTGCTAGAAAATTATTGGAAATTCGAAAAAATCAAAATTCCAACGCCATTATGCTTAAAATGTCATCCTCTATCATGGGTTAAAATATCAAAGCATTTCAAGTTGATTTGACCCTTATTTGGAGGAGAGAAAGCCTATAGGGGGCTTAGGAGCCTTGAAAAATTACGAAAATGCCCCTGGAGATGACTAAGCTGTCCCTAGTACTCTGAAATGTGCCGATCGAACTGGGAACCCTTGCTACTAGCCTATTAGTAGAGACTCTCCTCCGGGGGGTTGAAATTTTGGGTATAACAGATTGCCCCCGTCAACTAGACTTTGTAGTGGAAATGAAAAGGCTAGTTGATGCTTGAGTGATGCCCCAAAATTTTGGATCTTAAAAGGCCCCTCGTGCAACTGAAATCCGACAAGTTGTGTCGAGCTATTCTAAGGCGCTGACTACCTGAGTAAAGTGGAAGGGTGTCGAGTGGTTCTAAGGCGTCGACCACCTAAAGGTAATGATGAAGTAATGTCAGACTATCTAAGGCGTCGACTACCTATAAGGATGATATGATGTCAAGCTATTCTAAGGCGTTGACTACCTATAAGGATGATATGATGTCAAGCTATTCTAAGGCGTGACTACCAAAATGATGATTGTGTCGAGCTATTGCTGACTACCTAAGTGATGATATGCTGTCGAGCTATTCTAAGGCGCTGACTACCTAAAGTGATGAAAATGATGTCAAGCTATTCTAAGGCGTTGACTACCTAAAATGATGATATGTTGTCGAGCTATTCTAAGGCGTGACTACCTAAGGATGATATGATGTCAAGCTTAAGGCGTTGACTACCTAAAGTGATGAAAATGATGTCAAGCTATTCTAAGGCGTTGACTACCTAAATGATGATATGTTGTCGAGCTATTCTAAGGCGCTGACTACCCATAAGGATGATATGATGTCAAGCTATTCTAAGGCGTTGACTACCTAAAGTGATGAAAATGATGTCAAGCTATTCTAAGGCGTTGACTACCTAAAATGATGATATGTTGTCGAGCTATTCTAAGGCGCTGACTACCCATAAGGATGATATGATGTCAAGCTATTCTAAGGCGTTGACTACCTAAAGTGATGAAAATGATGTCAAGCTATTCTAAGGCGTTGACTACCTAAAATGATGAAAATGGAGTAATGTCAAGCGATTCTAAGGCGTCGACTACCTGAAAGATGAATGGAATACACCGAGCATTATAAGGTGTCGGGAACCTGAGATTAAACGGGACACGCCGAGCATTATAAGGTGTCGGGAACCTGGAGTACGCCGAGCATTATAAGGTGTCGGGAACCTGGAGTACGCCGAGCATTATAAGGTGTCGGGAACCTGGAATACGCCGAGCATTATAAGGTGTCGGGAACCTGGATTACGCCGAGCATTATAAGGTGTCGGGAACCTGGAATACGCCGAGCATTATAAGGTGTCGGGAACCTGGAATACGCCGAGCATTATAAGGTGTCGGGAACCTGGAATACGCCGAGCATTATAAGGTGTCGGGAACCTGGAATACGCCGAGCATTATAAGGTGTCGGGAACCTGGAATACGCCGAGCATTATAAGGTGTCGGGAACCTGAATTCGAATGGGATACACCGAGCATTATAAGGTGTCGGGAACCTGGAATACGCCGAGCATTATAAGGTGTCGGGAACCTGAAGTATAAAAGGTGATGATGCTATGGGGATGATATGCTAATTTGTCGAAAGCAAAAATTGCTAGGAACATGCCAAACATGGCGATGATGTAGGTTGGTTGAAAGCAAGAAATTGCTAGGAATATGCCAAACATGGCGATGATGTAGGTTTGTTGAAAGCAAGAAATATGCCAAACATGGCGATGATGCAGATTTGTTGAAAGCAAGAAATTGCTAGGAATATGCCAAACATGGCGATGATGTAGGTTGGTTGAAAGCAAGAAATATGCCAAACATGGCGATGATGCAGATTTGTTGAAAGCAAGAAATTGCTAGGAATATGCCAAACATGGCGATGATGTAGGTTTGTTGAAAGCAAGAAATATGCCAAACATGGCGATAATGCAGATTTGTTGAAAGCAAGAAATTGCTGATGAAGGTGCCAAACATGGCAGTGTTTGAGGAAAATTCTATTTATTGAAAAAGAAAGTGAAGTTATCATTTCCTGACTAAAGATTTCAGACTTGTAATTTATCTCCTAGGAGATGAACATGCTACCGGTGGGGTGTGGTGTTTGATGCAGAGATCTTTTGAGTGGTGATCAGGGCATATGTGTGCCTGTGGTGTATGATGTGAAGGTAAGGGCTTACGTGAGCCTGTGTGGTGAAGTAGAATTTGTGTGGGGGTAAGGGCTTGTGTGGGCCCGAGGTGTTTGGTGTGGAGGTAAGGGCTTATGTGTGCCTGTGGTGGGATGGAGGTGCTCAAGCTTTGGGTTTCAATTGGTGTTATCATGGCAATTGTTGGAGCCAACAATTGCCCCCAGTATTTTTCCCTTAAGACAATATGAGCTAGAGTTCATGGCAATTGATCGTTCCGATCGATTGCCCCCAGTATTTTCTTTGATCAAACGTGCGAATGAGTCTTGTCCTCACAGGGTCAAGGCTTATGTTCTGATTTGGTGCTTCCTAACCTACACTCGACGTGTTTGGCGTTTACACTCGTTTCTCACTTACGGTCACAACTTCTAGACCATTGAATTTGATATTTGATGAATTTACGCATTCGATCTGTTACTTTCACGTGATTGGATACACAACTACCAAGTCGGAAGTCTTCGAGGCTTATAACGTGGCCACAGGGTGTGATGAAAGACGACGGGATCATGGAGGGATATTTGAGGTATGTGGAGCTTGAATGGGTGACCAAAGCTGCAACTTGCGTCTTCTCTCGGATTCATCTTCCTTGTCTTGAAGCCGTCTGGCTGCTTCATGTTGACGTTGTTTTCGAGCTTCTGGACCTGGACGTTTGAAGTTGTCCTTTACACTATTTCTCTTTTCGTCATTTGGATTTCTTCGAGGCACTTCGGGTTTGCCTTTTGTTTTATCCTTTCTTGGTTTTGCCTTCGGGGTTCTTGTGTTTCCCGGTTTTGGGCTTCGAGAGCTGTTTTGATGTGAGCTCTTTTGATCCTGTGTCACTCTGGGACCATTTGCGGATCGCTTTGTCATGCTGATAGCGGCATTGCTTCTTTGGACTGATGAGAATGTTATCTGAGAGTCGGGCTCCTTGCGTCCTTTGGTCACCGGGTCGGACATTCATCATTGGCTGGGTTATTTTGTGGAGTTCATAATGTCGAAAAGGGATATATGGAAGGCTCAGCGGGGGTGCCTAGGGTTTAATGTCAGGGTTTAAAAGCTTTTGGCTATGTGGTGCTGTACCTAGGTGCTTCGTCATTCCTGATAGTTGTATATCCGTTCTTTGTTACTTTTCACAGGTCTAAGCGTAAATTTACAAATTATCTCCTTCGGTCGGAGTTATACCGTTTACCTCACCTTTGAATGTGGACTCACCGGAGTCGTGTAAAAATGACACGCTCGTTCACTCATGGTTTTTCCGCTCAAGACACTCTCGCGAATTTCACTCAAAGACTAGTTCACACGTTTAAACAAAAGATTCGAAGACAATGATTCTAAACTCAGATTGCCCCCAGTATTGATTTGGGGTTTGTGACAACAGTTTGATAGATGTGGGCCTTGAACCTCATTGTGGGTTGTTTGGATATTATGTGGTGAGTTGTGGTGTTTGGTTAGGCATGTTCAAATTTTTAGAAACAAGAGACAAGCCGTTCCATCGCATAGTCTGAAAACGATTACTTCGTGAGTGCTCTTTTTTTAAGTTTTTTCGAATAAACGAATGATGCTTTGTATAAAAATTATGAAAACGGAACTATGTTTTATTCAACAAAAAGAATAATGTTGGAAATTACAAACTCAGGAAAACTACCGAAAATGATAAAGGAAACTAACTACTACAAACATTGGAAAGACATAAAAATGACTAGTAAAGAGAAGAAATCGGAGAAAACACTTGAAGATAGCACTCTCTGATGGTGCTTGACCTGGGATTCCTACTCGGGGAGTTGAAAACCTTGATTGATAAGATCTTGGATGTGCTGCTTCAAAATTTTGCAGTTGTCGGTGTCATGACCGGGAAGCTGGTGATACTGACAATACTGGTTCAGATTCCTTCCTTTTTGGGGGTCCCTTTGTCGAGGGGTGAGAGGTTGCAGCATGTTTCGTTCCTGGAGTCTTCCAAAAACCTGGCTCAATGGCTGACCGATGTTTGTGAACTCTCTTCGACGGGAGCTCTTTCGGGATGATTCCACTGCCCCAACGATTTGCCCTGGTCCTTTTACCTGTCGAACGGTGTTTACCTCATGCTGCCTAGCTCTCTTTCGGGTGCCACTCTGGATACAGGCTGCTGTCCCCGAGCCATTCCCGGTGTTTTTTGAGTTCCCAAGTTTTAACTCCCCTTGGTGAATCATTTCTTCTAGGACATTAACTTGTCCCATCAGCATGTTGAAGCTAGGAAAGTATGTGAATTTCAGCTCGTCACTGTATTGCTTCCGCATATTTTGATTACCATTCGGATTTGTTCCTGTTCGTCCATATTTGTGAGCATAGCGGCTGCCTTCATCCTCCAACGCTTGACGAAGTCGGTCATTGATTCACCTTCTGTTTGTCGTGTGCCTGCAAGATCAGCCCTGGTGACTCCAAAACTTCTAGCGTACTCAAAATGATGCAGAAAGGCTTCACAGACCTCCTCGTATGTCTTGGTATTTATCCTTTGAGTTATGTACCAATGCTGAGGGGTCTCATCAAGATAGTGAGCAAATACCTTGGCCTTCTGCATGTCGTTTAGCGAAAGGATGGACATTTCCCTATCGAACATTGCCAAATGAAGTTGTGGGTCGGAGGAACCTTTGTATAGAGGAAGTGTTGGCAATTTCAACCTTGGAGGGAGATCAACCTTGGGATATAATCCAGTGGGAAAGTGGTCAAAACCAGCTGGCTTGTTGGCCCTCTCCATGCGCTCAATCTTTTTCAGCATCCCATTGAATTCTTCGGCTAACTGGGCATCCATGTTGATTGGATTTCCTCCCTCTCCCATTCTTTGAGATTTGGGCTTATCTGTTGGAAAACAAAAGTGACCCGAGCTAAAAATTTGGGCCGCAAAGAAGTTTTAGGCTAAGACTTGTTTGGGCTGCACATGAGCTGGAATGTTTTGAAAATTGTGGGTTGGCACTGAGGCCCGAAATGAGTTGGAAGAGAGGCACATGGGCCGGAATGATTCATGAGCTGTGAACTGGTGCCTAGGCTGAAATGTTCTGAGAATTGGGCGCTTGGGCCAGAATGTGTTTGGGTTAAAAGTAAAGCGCAATGGGCCGAAGTGATTTCTAAACCATGTTCTGGATGTGAATTGGAATTTGGGCCGAGTAATTATGACTGGGCCTGAAGATGATACCCGTGTCTAGGATCGTGGGTCAAAACCCGAGTAAGAAGTCTTCCTGGACTAGAATGGGCCTTGAAATGGAAAAGCCTGATGGATTTTTATGGATTGCTTTAGGTGGATGGGCGTAGAACAAAATGGATAATTCAAATTGGACCAGATGAGAAATCACCTAAGTCTAAGCTTTTGGGCCGAAGCCCGAATGACTCACACATTAAACCAAACAGGACCTCTAGGCCGCAAACAATAAAACTGCCAATTCAGGTTGGGCTGAGTTGATGTAGGAGAGGTTCCTATCAATTTCTAGGCTGGGTAGTGGGCCGATCATACAAGCAACAAGGCCCACACAATTCAACATGTCCTACTAGACGCTTCAATCAAAGGGTATGGATCGATCCGGAGAGGTGCTGGGGGTGGGCCCAGGTACCACAAAGGAATAGGGCTTGCACGCTATTCTCTTTGGGCTTCCCCACTTTTTCACATCACCTGAAGGTGTGCGTCTACGGTCGGGTCTTTGACTGACCAAACAATGGGCTAGGTAAGGTACTGCCAGGAAAACGCTTGGGGCTAAAGCCCAGGTATTAAGGGGTGTGGTTGACGACATCCTCCTCTTTTCCCCCTTATTCACATCACCTAAAAGGTGTGAGTCCCTGACAGGGGACCCTCAAACGGGTCCCGGGGTGAAATTGGTTTGCGTGGACCCTCGCTCTCATATGATGCAAAGGTGCAAAAATTAAAGTGCGCACAAAAGAACAACAACATAATAAAGCCATAAATAAACTTTTCGAGTTAACCCTCTTTCTTAAAATTAAACAAGTTAAAATTAAGAAGTTGTCCCCAGCAGAGTCGCCAGTCTGTGAGCCTCGATTTTAAACCCTATCCTATGTTGATTAAAGTTGATTAGGATCTAACGGGTTTTAGGTCCACTTATAGCCTAAGATTAATAACTATGTCATATAACAAAATTATTAAAACCTAGCTAGCTCACTGGAACCTATTATGAGTCGCCACCTAATTTTAACCTAGATCAAATTAGGAAAGGAGAGTTCGGGTTCGGGGGCTTGATATTCGACTTAATTAGGGTTCAATTACTTTCATTACCCTTCCTAGGTCGTTTTTCCTCTACTTGGTTTATTACGGCTTATTACGAGTCGTTTTAACCTAAGTGCGCAAGCTTCTGTTTTTTGTGTTTTTTAGCGTTTTTTGACAGAAAATTAAAGTGAAATTGAAAGCTACCTAAACTAGGGTTTCGGAGGCAGAATTAGGTCAAATTTTGCTTACGTCCGTAGCCACGGACCAAAGTCCGAGACCACGGACCCCAGTTAACCTAAATATACAGAAAAGTCAAAATTGAAGAAAAACAAAAATTTGCAAAGTCCGGGGCCACGGACAGGCTGTCCGTGGGCCCGGACATCGTTAGAAAAACCTAAGTTTTGAATTTTTAAAATCCCGCCGCCGTCCGTGGGTGTCCGTGGTCTCGGACAACGCGTCCGAGGTCCCGGACCATAGGTCCGAGGTCACGGACCACCCACGGACAGGGGTTTTCAGAAGGTTCCCGAGGGTGTTTTGAGCTCAAATTTTATGGGTGTGTAGCCTGAAAGATTTACAAGTCGTTAGTGATTGAAAGTTTTCAATTTGAACTCGAATTAAGCACGAAACTTGGTAAACAAGTTATTGGACAGAAGCTTAAACAAACGTCAATACAGAAGCGTAAACAGGTTGGTTTGAACCCAAACTTTGACAGAGAGTTAACAAGGTCGTGGGGAATCAGAAAAGTGGGATTGTAACCTGTTTTACCTTCGAATTCAAGATGATTCTTCACGTTGGGATTCTTCGGAGGCTCCGATGATGCCGGTTCCGGATTGAGTTCGACCCGGGCTTCTGGTTGTTGATTGTTGATGATGTTCTTCACGTTTTGGAGGTGGTTTGGTTGATGTTTGATGATTGTTGATGTGTTAGGAGTTGAAAAGTGTGTTTAGGTGGTGATTTCGAGAGATTTTTGATGTGATTTTGGTGCTTGGATGTGTAAAAACGTGAGGAGAATGAGACGGCTAGGTTTTCTGATTGCTTAGGGTTCTTGAGGTTCTGATTTGATCATGGGATAAGGTTCCTTATATAGACTTCCTTAAAGATAGAAAAATCCGGTAAAAACCGAGATTTACCGACGTTTTAGCTCAAGGGCTTCCAAAAGGAATTTGATTATGAAATTTCACACATGGGTAAAGGATGATAATTCTGATTTTTCTAAAGTGAGATCGAATTTTTTGGGTATTGGAATATTTTTAAATTCAATTTCTCGTCAGATTCAATCAGAAATTGCTAGAAAATTATTGGAAATTCGAAAAATCAAAATTCCAACGCCATTATGCTTAAAATGTCATCCTCTATCATGGGTTAAAATATCAAAGCATTTCAAGTTGATTTGACCCTTATTTGGAGGAGAGAGAAAGCCTATAGGGGGCTTAGGAGCCTTGAAAAATTACGAAAATGCCCCTGGAGATGACTAAGCTGTCCCTAGTACTCTGAAATGTGCCGATCGAACTGGGAACCCTTGCTACTAGCCTATTAGTAGAGACTCTCCTCCGGGGGGTTGAAATTTTGGGTATAACAGGATTAAGTTAAGAATAAACTTAAAAGTTTAAGATTAAGTTTGTAAGATTAAGTTGTAAGACTTAAGAGGTGTTAGGTGGGGATCATTAAGGGTTAAGTAAGTTGAATTAAGTTAAGTGATTAACAACCTAAAACTGAATGAATGTTTTAGGACTTGGGAGTTTGGACTCCAGAGGAGAGTAAGCAGCCGAACGACCAACGGTGAACGGTACAGTTCTCTTGTGACCTGCTTGCTAACGAGGTGTCCCTCGGCTTGTGTGCTATTTGTTTTTGTGTGCTCACTAAACAAGATAAAGCATGCAACCGGAACATATTATATATATTGTATTGTTGTGTGATGTTTGAAAACTAACAACATACCGTGAGAACTTACTAACCAATGTTTAGTAAGGAATTGAGTGAGACTAAGGAAGCCCCCTAATAAGGGACGATATAAACCGAAAGAGGTTAACCAACAAACATGGTCTTGAGACTACTAACTGGAACATGAGTGAGGAAACCCGGGACCGATCTCCGGTCATGCATGCTAAGGAAAGGGGGTCGGTATCTATAGCGATTCGACTTCCGATTAAGGACTAGTCCTCGGACTAGTAGCTTGGTCGGTTGACCGGCTCGGCTACATGGACATCCAGTCCAAGGTAGGTGGCTTTAAGATGGCGTGGGGGGATCAAGCCTACATCCCCAACAATTTAAGAATGTTGTTTATTGCTGGTAAGTGTCCTGCTGCTGGCTAGGGTTAACCAAGCCCTACAAAAATAAACAACGAACTAAGGGCTAACATGTTCCCAATGAGAGAACGGTTGGCATACTTAAGTTAAGATTAAGATAAGTTACAATCATTCCTTTTTAAAGGATGATTTGTATTGTTAAGATTAAGATTAAGTTAAGATTAAGATTAAGTTAAGGTTAAGATGAGTTGCAACCATTTCTCTTTAAAGGATGGTTTGTATAATTAAGATAAGATAAGTGACATCCACTCCTTATTAAAGGATGGTTGTTTTCTAAGATTAAGATAAGACTAAGATTGAGGTGAGATAAGGATGGACTAAGATTAAGAGGTAAACATTACTTAAGGAGTTAAATAACTAACTCTCTAATTAAGGGAACGCATTTAAGTCGTTCATTGTGTGTGAACTTTGATTGTTCATATCTGAGTTGTTGTTTACTGCACTTTCATTATGTTGTGCATCTAATCAACCTCCATGCTATCGACAATTAGTCGTCGTAGCCACGTTAGCTTGGGGGCCATGAGAGGATCGTACCAGCATTCGTGCTGACCCCCTCGGGGGCTTTTTTTTTACTACACAGGTGAACATCAGGAGGCGGCTGTCGCGAGAGTAAGAAGGAGTACAAGTGTTAAGGACTAAGAGTGGCCTACGAGTTGTGCATGTACACTCGTATGGCAATTGAGTAGTAAGATGTATAGGATGTGAGAGGATTGTAGAAGATTATGTATTTGGTTAAGGTTGTTATGTACTAATGTTCGGTATATTCTGTAGTCAGACCGTGGCAAGGTCCTGGATTGTAAAGAATTCCGCTGTGACATGTTTGTTGTATACTGTTAGTTGCGAGACCACATTTGGATTGAGTTGGGGTGTTACATTTGAGTGGTCTTTAAGCTCAAATCATTCCTAACAAAACCATCTAGTAGTGTAGAAGCTTTGAGAAGTTTGGAAACCGGTCAGAAACTAAGCAAAAACTTGAAGAAGAGATACATAAACAATGTTTTCAGTTTTCAGGAACTAAACTGCCTCTGTATATGAGTAAGACGGTTATTTAAAAATGTTGGAGAGAGTTAATAATGAACTCAAAATACCCCTAGGAGAGTGGATTAGACTGAACATTCATTGGGAATTTTGGAAACCAACTTAATGACAAACAGAAACTAAAAAATTGCACCGGCATGATCTCCAGATTTCTGATATCATGTTCCTCTGTATAATTGAATTACAGTGGGGGGGGTTAAGTTGTGATATGTCTAAGTTTTATAATCTATAAAATATGGTGGGATGGTGATTTTGAGATGAGAAAAGAAATGGAATCTGACATGTATATATATACCGATAACTAGTGCAAGATGTTGTCAAACCTTGGGTTATATTTTACTACAAGGTTCTGATGTTACAATATTAGCTACTTACAACATGATAGGTTAGGAGATTATATTAGGATTGAGGAGAACTATGTAATAAAGAAACTCAAATACATCAAAAGTGTATACCATTTCGGTACATACATAAAACTACCGAAACCATATGTTATAAGTCTAAAGACATATAAAACATTATACTATATAGCATCATGAATGAATGTAACACAAAATGATACTATGTGGTCAAGAATATAATTATACAAACTGCTATGCTAACGCATACATATATATATAATCACGTATCAAGAGATAAAGATATACACTATAGTTTACACCGACATAAAATACTAAGGTTAGAATATGACTTTGGTATGATAACTAAACCCCAAGTTGAAGTATCATAAGTGTACAACGTAAGGTTTCATACTCTATTGTAAACCGAATATTAACTCACAACGACGTGTAAGGGGTTTCAAAATAACGGTACTTTAACTACAACAATTGTAAATCCGGGGGCTAGTAGGGATTTCAAACGTTATTCGGAAATACCGAATTGTACTGTCATGTGGATTGACACTTAGCGTTCCTTCTATTTCTAGATCGCACTTCCGACGTACGCGCTCGAAGCTAGTGGTCTGCACTGCGCGAACCTAGACACGGTGTACGGTATGTAAAGGAATTTGATCCGAGTTGTCCTGAGGAATTCCTCGGGCTTGGATTTGTTGATAACATGTATGATTATGTGTGATGGATATGTGTTTACTGTGACTTATTTATGCACGAACTAATACTGTGTCGACTATAGATCGGCTTATATAAAACTACATATACGAGTTGTGTGACTGTGATTACCGTGCCTGACCTAATACACTAAGTATTACAGTATGTAGTTATAACCTAAGTAAAACACTTAGGAACGGGACACGACATTGTCGGTCCCTAGAGCTTCGACTCAAACATAAATACTACCTAAAATCATTCTAGGCATGCGTAAGACCCACAGGGCAGCCAGCAAATAAGTGATGTTCTCCATATTTAAAACTGTAACTGAATTACAACAACGAAGTTAACAGTGGAGTGTGAATGGAAGTGAGTGAAACCTTAATCCAGACAGTCATGGATGCGGTCACGCGTAGAGATCTCTTGGGATAACTTGTGTCGGGTTTTCCTATGTAATCCTGAACGAACCTAGATAGATCGTCAGGCGGAGTCGCTACCGTTGGCACCAGGCCCTTGTCCCCTAAATGGACGCCTTTACAAAGGCAAAGTGAACTAGCCCAGTCTTCGGAGATCAGGGCATAAGCCCTTGTATGTATGGGACTACTGTCCAAGTGAATATATTCGGGTTGTCCTAACTGACACCCGACATGCTAACCAATCAAAGATATGTGAGGGCCCGGGGGCCAAGCGTTGTAACACGATATGATGTGAAACTAAGAACAGCGAGTAACTTATCGATGCTATTGTATTGTACGATGTGCTGCTGTTCTATGTATACTGTGATGATTGTTACTGCTTGACTTCTGTTTTACAGTTTCCTGCTATACTTTGTAAACGATGTTGCATGTAACGAACCTAATAAAAAAGACGGTTAATATGACCTAATTGACCTTAGGGTCAGACTCGGATACTCAGCGTTATCGCTCGCCTTGATGGCTTATGCAGGTGTGATCACCGGACGAAGCCGGAGTGCGGGGCTGGGTAGTTAGGATGTTGTGGATTTTGGATTTACGTACGTACCTTGTTATGTATTAAGTTGTTTCATGAAATGGTTGTAAGCTTGGGTATGTCTAGACGCTCACTGTATTGTGCTTGAGACTTCGATAGAGTGTAGGCGTATCTCGTTGTCACCACGGATTGTATTATGTTTTCATTTTGTTAAGTTGTTGTATTGCTACATCACTCGTATGGGCGAGGGATGGCAAGTAACACCCAGTGAGTTCGTATTGTCATTTTTCCGCTTGAGACGCATTTACTTTATGTTCACGTGAGTGATTATTACGTCGTTGTTGAGAGGGTGTTACAAGGACCCTTGTATAGGTGGGCTAGTTTACGAATGATTTTGGTGAGAATGAATGGATTTTGATATGCTAGGTTTGTAGCAGACTATGGCAAAATTTTAGTAGGAAATAAGCATTTTAGGATGATTGGTGAATGGAGAACCAAGGTGTGTATGAAGAGTAGAGATGTTTAGTAACCATGGAATGGTAATTGGAGGCTGAGGATAAAGTGTGTAAAAATTGTAGCAAAGAGTGTTGTAATGTATGACTTGGAAAATTAGGAATGAGATTGTGCAAGATGACTGAGGTTGGACTTGGGTATAGATAGTGCAAGTATCTAGGAATGAATTGGAATGTAAAATGAAGTTAGGACAAAGTGCAAAGTGCAAAGAGAAGTGTAGAAATGCACAAGTGTGCAAATTGTAAACTGAGAATGAAATTTGTAGAAATTGAGCAAGAAGTTGAGTAAGGATTGGACCAAGGATTTAAGGAGTTTTAAGGAGTGTTTAAGTGTGTTTAAACGTGTATAAAACATGTGGAAAGATTATGGAATGGTTAGAGGTGGATTAAGGGTTGATTTGGGGTTGAAAAATCAACTAAGTAGCAGTTTTTAGCAGGGTCCGGGACCTAGGATATGTACCAAGTCCTGGACCACATCGAAAATAAGCCCGAGAGTGAATACTGCAGGTGGTCCGGGACCTAGGTCCAGGACCAAGTCCCGGACCAATAACAAAAACAGGCCGAGAGTTACTTTCTTGAATGGTCCGGGACCTTGGGTCCGGACCAAGTCCCGGACCACCCCCAAAATGTTGCCGAAAGTGGTTTTTAGGGTTTAAAACATGGGGGATTGATTGGTAATGGTTTTCGAAGTTGTTAAGGCCTTGTTTGGTGATATGTAAAGGTCCTAAGAAGTGTGAACAAGTGTAGGAAATAAGTGAGAAGTAAGGACATAGTTTGACATAAGTAAAACTAAGTATAACGGGACAACGGGGTAAGTACGGGAGTAGTAATTAAGTACGTACGATATGAACATACTGTTAATAACTATGTTTGAAACATTATCAGTGGAACAAGTGTGAACCAAGGAACAAGGGAACACACGATAAAGCTAACCCCGATGAAAGGTATGATTTTCTCATGCCCTGTATCCTAACTTGGTTACTCTGATTTGTGCGCTTATGTGATCACCTAAATAAGATAAACGCATGAATCGGACTCTTAATACACTTACTTGTGCTTGTATTATATTGTTCTCATTATATTATCTTGAACATTTAGTTTGTATAATTCATGAAATGAATGGATGAGGATGAAATGTATGTGTAACTGGATGTGTATTTGTGTAGTGTATTAACCTTTGGTATGGAGGTAATGACTTCTACTAATTCCTAACCATCTAACTCCTAACTTGAGTATTGAGTAAAATAGAATGAGTAGAAGTCCGATATAGTTTCGGCCATGTGTGAGGATAAGGAGACACAAGAGGTTGGATCCGATTCCTGGCCTGAATCCTTTGTATGGACCAAACCCCTTAAATGGGTAGCATCCTAGATTGGTGAGCCACCCTAAAGCCCGGTAGTGGGACGGTGTAGTCCCTTCCCGGAGGTCATACCGACTTGACTTGAGTAAGTAAGTAAGTAAGTAAAGAATTGTATGATTAATGGTCTTGGCTAGTGTAAGCCACTGACCTCGAGTAAAAGAGTAATGTACACCCGATTAACCCGGGTGGGTAAAGAAGCTAACAAGTATTGTGTAAGTATTGGGGAAGTGTATCCCCATATTCTAGTAAGTATTGATTGGTTGACTTGTAATGTCTTCCTTGTGTGCATTGAATGTATGTATGTTTGGTGAAATGAATGTATTGTACTGTATAAGAGCATGTATGTATGTGTGAATAAAACGAACCGCATGTATTCGACCAGGTAGTCGGCGTACCCTCGCTAGTACGCGGGGTATGCGAATTTCATATGCAGCGTTTCGCTGAGCCCCTTGGGGGCACTGTTTTTATTTTACAGGTACCCGAAGCTATTATGGTCGTTGTAAGGGACCGGCTGCTATGCTTAGATAGCTAGGGATAAATTGTGGATAGTAGAGAATTGTGCAAGGCTTGTAGCCCTTTGAAGTGCCGGTGTACCAAGGGGTACACCATTATGTATTCGGGAAGTGTGTGGATTTGTGAGGAATGGGTAGGATGTTAGACTCTTAATGTGTACGTATGGACATATGGAAAATGTTGTACTTTGGCATTGTACTTAGAAAACTCGGTATATTGTATGGTAAGTATTGAGTAATGTATTGAATGGAGGATTGTTGTATTCGGTTTGTAATTGTAGTATGGATTGTAATTGTTTTAGTACTCGGGTATTCCGGTCCATCAGACCGATGCTGTAGTGGAAGTAGGCCTTGTTGGTCACGTGGGTGGCTAACGGCATTGTATCACCCGTTGTGTAAGGAAGTATCCGCTGCGTAAGTATGGAAGTACGAGGAGATTAGATGGTAATGACGGTATTAGCGGTAGGGGTGTTACAGAAATTCTAATATTGTTCATCTAGTCCTGACTGAAAGAGGAGAGCTCTAGCAACATTCATGATATGCCCTTGTTTTCGTTCCATGACCCAGTTTTGTTGGGGCGTGTGTGGGCAACTCGTTTGAGGAATGATGCCCTTCTTAGTGAAAAACTCTGCTCCTTATTGGGACTTCCCTAATTCCCGAGCATTGTCACTTTGAATGATTTTAATGCGTTTACCCATTTGTGTTTCGATTAAGTTAATGAATGTTTTTAATTTTTCCATAGCTTCAGATTTGAGCCTAAGGAAGGTAACCCATGTTCCTCTAGTGTAGTCATCAACGAAGGTGAGGAAATATCTGTGGCCATCTAGGGCTTGTGTCCTCATCGGACCACAAATGTCTACATGCAGGAGATCAAAGGGTTCTTTTGTCTTAATTGCGGATATGGGAAACTTTAATCGTTTTGCCTTGGCCTTGTAAAAAATTGTGCAAGGTAAGTGATTTTCTAGGTGATTAGGTATGTTTACATGTATTATCTTTTTCATTTTGCTTAATGACATGTGTCCTAACCTATGGTGCCATAGAATGAAATCATCAGAAGAATTGACCCGTGAGGGTTGCACATCAGAACTCAAACATACAGATACATTTGCTTTATTTAGCACAAAATCACACAGACTATTCACGTTTACAACATTTAGGCCATTAATTTGTCGTCCAATTTGTACAGAAATGCTCCTCTTAGGGTCCTGCATGATGCAATGATTTTCATGGAACATGATTGATACTCTTAAATCCGAAATTAATCTAGAAACAGAAATGACATTGAATTGGAAGGATGGAACGAACAAAATGTTCTGCAAACAAATTTTTCCACAAAAGATAAATTTCCAACAAAGCAACATATTTTTTGTTACCATCTGGGAGCATAATATTCTTTTGTATTTCCATATTCAAGCATTCTGATAGTAGTTCTTTGTTTCCACTCACATGTTCAGTTGCACCGGAGTCAAGAATCCACAATTGTTCCAATCCACAGGTCATAGTATTTCCGTTAAAATTAAAGCACAATAAAGGATTAAGGTTAGTTGTGAAATTACCTGTGAAGTCTCCAAAGTTCGACTGGTTTGTGGATCCGCTGGTGTCCTTCTGTTGCTGGAGAAAAGCGACAAGTTGATGCAGTTGATCGGGGGCAAGGCCGCACCGGAGATTCTTTGTTCCTTCACCGTTACCACCACTGTCGACGACTACAGACCCGACTTTCACTTCAGGTTTCTTCTTCGTTGTGTCGGTGGGGAATCCGATTAGCCACCAACAGTCGCTTCGATTGTGTCCCAGCTTCCCACAATTTAAGCATTTAATTGCGTCCTTGGCACCGGTGGTAGGAGTAATTGAACTTCTTTTGCTTTGAACCTTGAAATTCATCCCGCTATTGTTTGTTTTCTACCTCCCGAAATTGTAATTAGATGTTCCTTTGACAGCTAGGGCAACAGACTGCTCTGAATCTTCTCTCGATTCGACATTCTCCCTCGTTTGTTCCTCTTGGATTATCAGAGAGAAGATTTCTTCTAGTGTGGGTATTTGGTTCATAGCAAGAATCTGTGCGCGCAAGTGGGTGTAGGTCTTACTCAATCCCATCAGAAAGTGTATTGTTTCTTCTTCCACTCTCAATTTCTTCTAGTTTTCGCTTGATTTGCAAGAAGAAACAACAGGAACATTCGTCGACTGGTCGCGCTAACTCGTACTGAGCCCAAATCTCTCGCGATTTCATAAAATAGTCTATGATTGAATCATGTCCTTACTTTAAGTTTGCGATTTGAGTTTTGAGATGGTGGAGAGTCACGAGGTTTTTCTTTTCGAATCTTTTACACAACCAGTCCCAAATTTGTTTGGGATCACTAGTGTACATAATGTTGTGGCCAATGTTGGGTGAGAGTGAGGATATAAGCCAGGTAACCACCAGAGATCTTGTGTATTTCCAGGCTCCCATTCGAACGGTGTCGCTGGTCTCCGGTTGAGTGATTGAGCCATCGATAAACCCAATTTTGTTTTTAGCCGTCAATGCTTCCTGCATTGACCCTTTCCAACCCAAGAACTCTTCTCCAGTAAATTTGGGGGCAAGAGGTTGCCCAGTCTGCTCTGTATTGACGACGTAGAGCGGGTCGCTTGGGTCGATTACGGGAGTGTTGTTGCCAGTGGAGATCTCCGACTTCTTGACTGGTAAATCGACCATCGCTTTCTTTATTGTGGATATAACCAGTGCTCTGATACCATGAGAAACCTTACAATATCGCAAGGGTGATTTTATTGATTAAGGAAAACAGAGAGAATGTAATCCCTCTTATATAGTGTGTATTAGTCTTCTTAATCTATCTGTATTATTAACTAATACTTATATGCAAAGCAGAGAAGCGGTCAAGAATATTAGACCGCTGAACCGGAGAAAAACAATTACATGAAAGGCCTATAATACAAACTACAAATGTACAAATTATTATACCTAGATACAAGCCTAATACAACACCCTATACATGGCGTCCTTATTGTTGAAGATGAATTGACATCCTTCCATATAAACATGCAATCGGGTCCTCTCAACCATATATGGCAGCAGGTTGTTATCATCCATAAATGAAAGGAGGTTGTCTCAACTGTTAGTGGCAGCTAGTAGGGCGTCTTAGAAAATTTTGGGGCGCGTGTAAAATGAGGCCCTTTATATGTAAAACATCATGTAAATTTAAAATAAGTATAAAATTGTATCATGAATCTACTATTTTTATTTTTCAAAATACGTGCTAAAACTAACAATTATAAAAATTACAAACATTTTCACACAAAAATAACCATCATTCTAGCATCCTTTGAAGCAATAACAGCTATTAAGCCTTCATATGAGATTTGCTTCAGTATATCATTCTCAATTGCTATTATTGTCAATCGATTAAGTCTTTCTTGAGAGAATGAAGAACGCATATATGACTTCATCCACTTGAATTTCGAGAAACTTCTTTCTGTAGAGGCAACAATAACTGGAATAGTTAATGAAATTCTATATGCTACTGTTGCAATAGGAAAATAATCTACAAACTTCAAATAGTTTTGAATATAAAAGGTCTCATCTTTTCATTAGGCAAAAACTCTCTAAGTAACTTAATCTTCACCTTCAGTTCATTTCCATCGACATCAGACTGTTCACAATTATTAAGTGCATTTTCAATACAAATACATCAAGACTCTAGGCTAGTATCGTCTAATAAACACAACTTGTCCAATGTAAACAGGAAACCAAAAATATTTGCATATTCTTGATATTTTTCAAACTTGGTCTTCAAGGAAGAAATTGCTTGTTCTACAATGCATAAGAAATAATTAACCCTGAGACATTCCACAAAAGATAATACTGGCACATCATTTGGATTCTCATCAAACTGCCTCTTTCTTTGAATTTCACACCTCACTAAAAACACAAGATCAATATTCATTTCAATTGGTATCTTCTTTGCAGTATTAATGGCATCATGATAACCACTTTCTCTATACTTTTCAAAAAATAAATAGCAACATCAATGAGCATATCATTTGATTGTAAATGTTTGCTAACTAAATTATTTGCAAATAATATATCATACCAAACAATTGAAACTAGAAATTCATAATCACCAAGCTCATTTGTCGCTAACAAAATAGCTTCACTTCTTATTTTAGAATCATTATTAGATTCCACAACTTGAAGTAAAGCTTCTCGTATTTCCATAATTTGAAATCTAATAGCTTTAACACTATCAACTTGACTTTCCCAACGGGTAAATGATAATTATTTAAAAGTTAGTCCTTTCACATTGTCTTTCAAAATTTTCCACCTCTTAATTGAATTTGCAAATAATGTATAAATATGTTGTATGAGCCTAAAAAAAATCCCTAGCTTTACCACAAGTGTTAGCCATATCAAATAATGTCAAGTTAAGACTATAACAACCACAAGCACTATAACAAGCTATAGGGGTTTAAATCCAAAAGTATTTTTTGTACTTCATGATGCTTTACTTCCATATTTAATCCATTGTCATATCCTTGGCCTTTAACAATATCTATATCAAGATTAAGGGACTTCATTTCATTTTGTAAGACATCGAAAAGTCCTTGACTACTAGTATCATCCACATTCGAAAATCATAAAAAGGACTCCACGATATGAACATTACATGAAGAATTGTCCGTGTATCTCAAAATCAACGACATTTGCTCTTAATGACTATAATCAAGAGTGTAATTAAAAATCATAGAAAATATTTTACATGTTTTACTTTCTTGATGATCCCTGACTTAATAGTAGAAGCAACCAAACTTATCCATTCATTTTGAATGTTATGACCAAGATAATTAACATGTAAATCATCATTTGTAATACGTCTAACATGCTCTTGAAAAAATGGGTTAAACTCAGCTAGCATCTCTATTAAGCCCAAGAAATTTTCATTGCTATTTTCATACAACCTTTCTTTTGTACCACAAAAATCTAGACCATGTTTTCCAAGAAATTTCACGATTGAAATTATTCTAAATAGCCTTTTTTCAATGATCCTTTTCTTTCTGAATTTGTTTTTGAACACTTTTTATCACTGGTCTAATTTTTAAGGAGCTTTAAATGTAACTCATACCAAGTAGCCATATTCTTCACATGCTCTATGCTTGTCTCATGCTCCGTAAGCCTAACACCAATATGTGTTCAATCTCTAAAACCATCGTTTTTAAATTGACTTTTTCTATACTCTTTGATAAGTGGTGAAATAGTGCTATTTCAAGGTCTTTATTCACCTTCATTTTACTTGGTGCATAACTTATTTCACCACTTTATGGAGTAATTTTGAGATTATTAGCGAGCTTATACTTTTGACATATTTGAATAGGTAAATACTCATATGAGTACATTTTGAAAGCTTAAATTGAGGTTGCATAAATGTTCGAACACTTTGGGAAGGATGCCAAGCCAACGAGAAGCATTAGGAGAATTCAGGTGCAAAGAAGAGCCTACTGGAATAGACCGACCTTAGGACCGACCCTAGGTGGGTTAGTCGAGCTTAAAAATGAGCACGTGCCTCCTTCACTAGAGGGCCGACTGACCCACTAGACCGACCCAGGGAGGGTCGGTCGTATAAAAGTTCTTCCCTGATTTGTGTTTTGAAAAGATGAATTTTAGGGGATCCTTTCTCATTATTCACACACCACGACTCCAAGCCTAAATAGGAGAGAGAGGCAAAAATAAGGGAGATAACAAGAGGAGAAAAGAAGAGAAGAAGAAGAGGAAGAAGGAAGTGAAGAATCTACCGCCACTGAAGCTCTAGAGCTCCTCCAATGACTAAACCTCTCTTTTCTCTTCTCTTTCCCTTTTTAATGGTTGAGTAGTCTCATTTTGTATCCTAGGATGGGGTTTGACCCTAACATTTTCATTGAATGCTTTTAACCTAACTTATTAAATACTCTTGTTTTATCTCCTTCAATATCAATTAATGCTTTAATTTGATCTATGGCATCTATGGTGGTTCCATTCAACATTTAAGCTTGAGTTTGGAACATGACAAAAAGGGGATAAACCCTAACTTTGACACTCTTGATTTGGGGGTAAAATATTAGGGCTATTATTTAAGAGCTTTTGCTTAATGCTACTTAGTGACTTAGACCTTCTTTAATTGAGAGGTTTGGCTAATTAGGTAAGAATTGATTTTCCCATGATTTAGGGATTCATGAATTAAGTTCTAATAGACAATGAGATAATGAGTTAAGGTTATAAGATTCCTTGGGTAGTTTAGTTGACTCCCCACTATCCTAGGGTACTTTTTCATCCATTCCAATCAACACTTGATTTACTGTTTATTATTTTCATCTTAACAAACAACTAAGCTCGCCTCCAGCTAAACCCCCCGTTTATAGTTTTTGTTCGCACTTTAATAAAGTACCGAAACTTGGGATTTGGAAACCAATTTCTTTGTGGATACGACACTTGTTATATTACAACAAAATCTGGTGCACTTGCCCGTTTTAGCTAGGTCTTACTACTTAGAGTAGTTTTTCCCTAACACCCTTTTATAAATACTTTACAACAAAAACAAAACACTTTATCAAGATCCTTTGAGTACACATGCCATTTTCTATCAATCTTGTCTCTATTTGGAAAAACTCTAGTACAAAAAATTGAAAAAAAAATCACCTAGAACATTCATCTTTGGGGCCATTCTCAGCTGACAAGTCTCTTTTAGGACCCTTTGTTACTAAAACATCAATAATTTTAGAATCAAGAGCATCCAGTTTCTCATATCATATATATCTAGGGAGAGATGTTTGATGTCTTTTGTTGCTGTACATCATCATTATCATCTAAAGTATCAATATTGTTGTTCACATCATTATTCACAATGGGATCAACATGATCATCAGGAAGAGTTTCAACTTTTAAAAGCACAACATCATCAACATTAGCATGGTTATCAAACACGGATTAAGTTTAAAACAAACTTATCAAGGGCTCCTCTTTGTGACATATGTAATTCTTCTACTCTCTTCTTTTTCTTACGTTTCTCACATTCAGAGTCATACTTTCTAATTTTTGATGACATACTAGAAAGAAAACTTATACTCAAACAAGAGTGAAACAATAGTATCTGAAATTTAGTGATTGATGCAATTTGTTGTTCTTTTTTTATGCTTCATGTTGTAGTCACTCATTTGATAACCGGAAGTAGCAATCACTCCGCCATTCAAAAATCAAATCGTATGCTTGGACTATATTTACTTTTATAAAAAATCCAAATAGAGGAAAAATAGTTAAAGTATAAATCACACTGTAACACCCCTACCATTAATACATGCTTACCGTCCAATCTCCTTACACGTCAGATACACGCAGCGGATACTTACTTACATACAATGGGTGATACAATGCCGTTAACCACCCACGTGGCTAACAAGGCTACTACTACTGCTTACAGCATCGGTCTGATGGACCGGAATCCCGAGTACTACACATCTATATACATATTCCATTCATCAATCAAATACAACAATGCTCCATTCAATACTTACTCCTCCTCAATCCATACAATACAATATACTTCACCGAGTCTACTAGGATCCTTATACATTTATAATGTCTCTTCCAAGTTCATACATACTCTCTAAGAGTCTAATCTACCCATGTTCTCACAACTACTTACTTCCTAAGTACAAGGGTGTGCCTCCGGTCTCTTCCTTGACCATATTCGCTTCGGGTACCTGCACACTAAAAATGGTCCCCCAAAGGGGTCAGCTTTCACCGAGCATGATAACCGCATACCCCGCGTACTAGTGAGGGTACGCCGACCACTTGGTCGAATACATGCGGTTGATTTCATTCAAACATACATGCATACATGCTCTTATACATAATATTACAATACATTACGCAGGACATACACACATACATACACTTCGTTACATACAAGAAGTACATCATAAACCATTCAATACATACTTACCTTTTTCCGAATTACACATACACATTACATACACAATATACAATTCTTGTTAGCTTCATTGGTCCACCCGGGTTAATCGGGTGGAGATTACTCTTTTACTCGTTTACTCCATACATACACATACATACTCATACTCATACTCATACTCATACATACTTACTTTCTTACTCTTACTCAAGTTAAGTCGTCGGGACCTCCGGGCAGGGACTACACGGTCCCACCACCGGCTTTACTTGGTTCACTAATCCAGGATGTACCCACTTAAGGGATTTGGGCCGTGGACCAGCTACGAACCAGGAATCGGAACCAACCTCTTGTGTCTCCTCATCCTCACGCGTGGCCGAAACTATATCGGACTTCTACTCATTCCAATTTACTCACTTAAGTTAGGAGTTAGGGAGTTAGGAATTAGTAGAAGTCAACAACCAACCACATACACAAATACATTATTCATATACACATCCATACCAGTACAATACAATATACAAGTACACTACAAGGTACAATTACACATCATCATCATTCATATATTTCATGAATTATTGTAACACCCCAACCGCTAATCCTATGCTTACCGTCTAATCGTCCTATTAATCCTACGAGTTCGCAGCGGAATTATTACATACTTACTACGGCGGGTGAAACAATGCCGCTAACCGCCCATACGGCTAGCTAGGCTACTAATACTTACAGTCACGGTCTGATGAACATAACGTACCGAGCTACTATTATAATGCATATTGAATACAAATAACCTACTTACATTCATGGATCACCGAGTGTTTAAGGTATTACATTACATCCTTTACCATACTTCCCAAAAGAATGAGTTTACCAACTACTCATCTATACCAATCCTCTTTCTATCCCAAAATCCAAAAAGGTGTACCCCATGGTACACCGGCTATTCAAAACTACAGCCATGTACTACTCAGTACACCAATCATAAATTCACTGTTTACATTCCAAAAAGATGATAAAAGAAATGGAAATAGATCTTCACATCTTCATCACTCCCGAGTACCTGCGTGTAGTAAAAATGGTGCCCCAAGGGGCTCAGCAAACGCTGCATATGGACTCCGCATATACCGCGTGCTAGCTAGGGCACACCGACTATTTGACGTCCACTAAACATGCCATTTATTTATTTCATACATACATGCTTTTCATACAAATTACATGCTCATACAATACATTACATAATTCAAGGCAACAATGTAGTAGCACACAACTTACTTACCTTCACAAGGTTAGCCAAATTATGCATCCGGGTTAATCGGAATGCTTTACTCTTTTACTCATTACTTACTTTTCCTTACTTACAATTACTTATTTCCAATTACTTTACTTACTCATTCTTACTTACTTACTTATACTCAAGTTAAGTCGTCGGGACCTCCGGCCTTGGGGACTACACCGTCCCACATCCGGGATTTACTTGACTCACCAATCCGGGATGCTACCCACTTAAGGGATTTGGGCCGCGGACCAGTTTAAGAGTCAGGAATTGGAGCCAACCTCTCGTGACTCCGCATCCTCACGCGTGGCCGAAACTATATCGGACTTCTACTCATTCCATTTTAATTACCATTTTAAGTTAGGATGGTTTGCTTGTTAGGAATAAGTTAGAAGTCCAAACACATTAAATAACGGTCACGGTACAGTACAACATACATACACACATTCATTATCATCCATACATTTCATGAATTATACAAACTAAAATTTAAGAAAATATTCACAACATACAACACTACATATTCACAAGTATGCATATTAACTCCGATTCGTGCATTTATCTTATTTGGTGATCAATTAGCACACAACACACAAATCAGAGTAACCAAGATAGCATACGGGGCATGAGGAATCCATACCGTTCACCGTTGTACGTACTTCCAAACGTCCTCCGGTGTCACAAATCAAGTCCTATTAATACATACAATTGAATGATAATAACTATCATTACTCTCAACTCATACTTACTATGTCCTTATACTTCTTACACTTACACATTACTTTCTCATTTTTCATTACTTAAGTTTTTATTTTCTTACTTAGGGTTTGCATGCTTACATTCATGTACATACACATATATGTATGGGTATACATATATATATATATAATTATTATTTAAATTAAAATAATTAATTTTTTTTGTAAGTATAGGGCCGTCCGACCCACCGTTCGACCCAAGCCCGGGTCGGACCATTCCAGTAAGATTCGTTCCCAGAAAATTACCCTGTCCGACCCAGCACTATTCCGGCCGACCCATACTCTCTGGGTCGGACCATTCCAGAAGGTTTGGTCCTGTAGTCTAAGCTCCGTCCGACCCACGTCCGACTCACCGTCTGGGTCGGACGAAGTCAGAAACTTCGACCACTATATTTTTTGCCTGTCCGACCCACGTCCGATCCACGGCCCTGGGTCGGACCATTACAGAAGGTTTATGTCTGTTTATTTTAGCCATGTCCGACCCACGTCCGACTCACGGCTCTGGGTCGGACCATTACAGAAAGTTTCTAAGCCATGTCCGACCCACGTCCGACTCACGGCTCTGGGTCGGACCATTCCAGAAAGACTAGTTTTCGTTTCTTAAGCCCCGTCCGACCCATGTCCGACTCACCGTCTGGGTCGGACGGTTCCAGAACCTTGTTACAGTTTTTATTTTTCTTTCCCAATTTCACCCATTGTTTCCCCAATCTTCCTACATACATCCTAACATGTTTTTGTGCAATTTAAACACCCTAAACCATACTAATTCATTTCCTAATTCATTACACAACTTTATACTCATTCACTCACCTAATTTTCTAAGTTTCAACTCACACTTTCACTAGTTGTTTCCTAGTTGTGTTTTGCTACAGATTTTAACAATAACACTCTCCATCTACAACTCCCTCTTCTAATGTCATTTCTAACACCTCTAATACATTACGACTACATTAACTATCTCTCCCCATCTTCCCTCTATCTATCTATCTCAAAATCTGTTACAACTTACAACATTCACCTAGTTTATAATTCACTAAGTGTTCTAATTCTAGATAAATTTTGGCATAACCTCCCCTATATTCTTACACACTCACCACACATTCTAGTTCACAATTCGACACTCTTTTCACCTGTTTCAACAACCACAACTATACAAGCTCTCATATACCAAACTCAATACTAAAACACTACAAAAATTTCCTGCACTCAACAACTAAATCCCAATCTGTTTGTAACAGTTTTTAAATTGTTTTCAAAGGTTCAAAATGATTGCATCCTCTTACACATTATACTACTAATGCATTACCATTTTACAATGTACATTTTACTCTTAAAAATCTATTACATATACAAATATATACAAGGCTACACAATGAGCATTCTTACCTTGTTTCTCTTCTAGTTTCCTTTTCTTCTCTCTTTCTCCTTCCTTCCTTCTTCTCTACCGGTTTGTAATCCCAATTCCTCTAACACTACCAACATTTATATATATGTTTCAATACTAAAACAAACACTAATTCTTATTTAAGCTTTTAATGTACATTCTAGGGTTTAGGAATTTCCTTACCTTGCAAGAGTTTATAAAACACTTGGAGTAGCTCAAGAATGATCTTTCCACCCTTTCAAAGGTGCCAAAACCGGCTGGGCACAAGAGGAGCAAGCAAGGGTTTAGTCTAGATTTTCGTTTTGCCTTTGAGGCTAGAAAAAGATGGAGTTTTCGAAATATTTTTACCTTAGAAGAACAAGGAGAAGGAGGGCCTTCTAATGGTGGTGTTGAAACTCCAAATGAGGTATACCCATAAAATCGAAAATGGGTGTTTTCGAATTTTGGAAAGATGAAAATGTAGCTCTTGGTGAGGGGATTACAATGGTGGTATTTTTATAATTTTTGGAAGAGTTGGGAGAGTTACAAAGGAGCGAAGGTGGAGTTTGTGTTGGTTTTTCTTCTTTCACCATGGAAATCGATGGAGGTAGGAGAAGAAAAAAGGGAAGTGAGAAGGGTGAGTTCACGTGAGAAGGGAGTGAGGGGTAGAGAGAGAATTGCAAAAGTGAGTGGAGAGTAATAAAGTGAGGTGGGGTTTACTTATTGTTTTTGTTTGTTTGAGTAAAAGGAGAGTAATAAGTGTGAGAGGGGGAACAAAAATCGGACACCCCACGAACCCACTTGTGGGTTTTGAAATTTATTTGCAATATTGGACACATAGTTTGTGTTAATTATATTTCTACCCCACAACTTCCGTTTTTGACAGTTTTTACTAATCTCTCGATTTATTGATTTTATTGGTCCTACAGCTTCACTAATATTTATTAATGATTATTTAGTTGACCAAAATTGTTACGAGTCTATTTGACCCGCTTAAAGACACGTTTTCCCGGTTACCTCGAAAAACGTGCTTTAAGGTTCGGTAATGCTTTTAATCCATTTTAAGGATCCGTTTTCTTCGGGATTTGTTCCCTATATTATTTATACTTAATTAAGCTCTAAATTACTTATTAGCCTAATTAATCACTATTTTTAATTACGGGGTATTTCAATCTACCCCCCTTAAGAAACTTTGCCCTCAAAGTTGCTCAAGGTTAATGTTTTATAATTCTACTCATTAGCAAACCAATTGCACAATGTGTCTTACTACACCTATGAGGTGTTTACTTCTTCCACATTGCAAGCATACACATTTCAACATCATACACAATTCACAAACTACATCATTTCCATTCATACCATACCACAATACACATACACCATTACCATTCACAATACACATTACACCAATACACCATACATTGCACATACACATCATTCATTACACATTACACATACATACACATCCATACTAAATTCACTTGCACTACATGTGCCATACAAAATGCAATGCTTACCCCGAAGCAATGCAAAGCAAAAGGGTCTACCCCCCTTAAAAGGGGTACGACCCGTACCCGTATACTAAATACTAGACTCTCTAGTCTATGAATAACTGCGGGTATTTAGCCTTCATGGCATCTTCCAACTCCCATGTCGCTTCTTCGACATCATGGTTTGACCATAGGACCTTCACCATTCGTATAGACTTATGGCGAGTGTCTCTGGTCTTCCTATCAAGGATTCTCACTGGGGTTTCGACATATCTCATGTTTGGCTCAATGGATAAGTGCTCGGGCTCCAACATGAGAAGGATCAGCAATATCTTCTTGAGTTGTGACACATGAAATACATCATGGACACGCCCAAGTCCTCAGGTAGTGCTAACCTGTAGGCTACGGATCCAACTCTTTCGGTGATAGTGTACGGCCCTACAAACTTTGGGCTTAGCTTGCCCTTCTGACCAAACGAAGACACCCTTCATAGGTGAAACTCGCAAGAACACTTGGTCGCCCACGGCGAACTCAAGGTCGCGTCGTCTCACATCCGCATAGGATTTCTGTCTATCTTGGGCTGCCTTCATGTTAGCTCGGATTTGTTGCACTTCGGCTTGTACTTGCTCAAGGTACTCCGGTCCTATTATGACCGCTTCACTTGACTCATCCCAACACAAGGGTGTACGGCAAGGTCTACCGTATAGAGCTTGGAAAGGCGACATCTTAATCGAGGCGTGATAACTATTATTATACGAGAACTCGATAAGATGAAGCTTATCTAACCAACTCCCCTGAAAGTCCAAGGCACATGCCCGAAGCATGTCCTCCAGTGTCTGGATGGTCCTTTCTGTCTGACCGTCGGTTGAGGATGGAAGGCGGTACTCAACTTCAGTTCTGTACCCAACGCTTCCCTTGTAGCTCTCCAGTATCTCGAAAGAAATCTGGTGTCGCGGTCAGATACTATGGTCTTAGGGACTCCGTGGTGTCTGATAATCTCCTTATCAAAAAGCTCAGCTAGCTTTACTACCTTCCAGGTGTCCTTCATCGGTATGAATCTGGCAACCTTGGTAAGGCGATCTACTACAACCCAGATCATGTTGAGTCCTCCCCTGCAGGTGGGAGTCCTACAACAAAATCCATGGAGATATCATGAAATTTCCACTCCGGAATTGGCATCGATTGTACCATTCCGCCCGGTCTACGGTGTTCAAATTTTACCTTCTGGCATGTCAAGCATCTCAATACGAATTCTGTCACATCTGACTTCATTCCAGACCACCAGAAGTACCTCTTCATGTCTTTGTACATCTTGGAGGCTCCCGGATGGACTGATAATGTAGAACTATGTGACTCTCGCAGGATGCGATCCCTTAGCTCAGCATTGCTTCGGGGGACGCATAGCCTGCCATTCAACCGAATCAAACCATCTTCGTAGCTTAAAATCATACTTTTTCTCTCAAATGTACCATTCTCGATCTTGTGTCTGATTTCGGTTAGGTAAGGGTCGCTCAACTGAGCGTCTCGCACCTCGTCAACCAAGCTAGAAGAAGCGAGTAGCGAATGGAGCGAGTGTGCTCGACGGCTCAGGGCGTCGGCTACAAGTTTGCCTTCCCTTCCTTATACTGCAGGTTGATGTCGTAGTCTGAGAGAAACTCCATCCACCTTCTCTGTCTCAAGTTGAGTTCTTTCTGAGTGAATACATACTGTAAGCTCTTATGGTCGGAGTAGATGGTGATGCTTACCCCATAGAGATAGTGTCGCCATATCTTCAAGGCGAAGACAATGGCTCCTAACTCTAAGTCGTGAGTCGGGTAATTCTCCTCATGCTTTTTCAGCTGGCGGGAGGCATAAGCAACAACCTTGCCATGCTGCATGAGTACGCATCCCATTCCTTTGCCTGATGCATCACAGTACCTCAAATCCCTCTGTGCCCTCTGGAAGAGTAAGGACGGGCGCTGAGGTCAATGAGTCTTTCAGTTTCTGAAATGATAGCTCGCACTCGTCTGTCCACACAAACGGTGCATCTTTCTTCATCAATGTAGTCATGGGCTTGGCGACTTTCGAGAAGTCCCTTACAAATCTCCGGTAGTAACCGGCTAGACCAAGAAAGCTCCTAATGTCGGTAACAGTCTTGGGTCTAGGCCATGATCGTACAGCTTCTACCTTAGAAGGGTCAACTGAGATACCTGCGCTCGAGATGACATGTCCAAGGAATGATACCTGATCAAGCCAAAACTCGCATTTGGAGAACTTCGCATAAAGCTGGTTCTCGCGCAGTGTCTCAAGCACTTTCCTCAAGTGGATTTCATGTTCCTCTGGTGATTTGGAATATACAAGGATGTCGTCGATGAAGACCACAACCGAAGTGTCCAACTGCTCACTGAATAGTCGATTCATGAGGTCCATGAATTTTGCCGGTGCGTTTGACAAACCGAATGGCATCACTGTGAATTCGTAGTGGCCATATCTGGTACGGAATGCCGTTTTCTCAATGTCTTGTTCTTGATTGCAATCTGATGATACCCTGAACGGAGGTCGATCTTGGAGAAGACTGAGGCTCCTTTCAACTGGTCGAATAGGTCGTCGATACGTGGTAGTGGGTATTTATTTTTGACTGTGACCGCATTCAGCTCGCGGTAGTCAATGCATAGTCGGAGGCTACCGTCCTTCTTCTTCACGAAGAGGACCGGTGCTCCCCAGGGTGATACGCTCGGGCGTATAAACCCTTTGTCTAGAAGATCTCTCAACTGTTCTTTCAATTCGGTCTCTGCTGGTGCCATGCGGTACGGTGCCCTGGCAATGGGACCGGTACCTGGCAATAGATCAATTTCGAATTCCACTGCTCTCGGTGGTGGCATGCCGGGTAGCTCCTTAGGGAATACATCGGGATACTCGGATACAATGGGTACTTCATCACTGAACTCTGGATCTCGCTCCAGGTCTTGTACATAACAAAGATACACCTCTTGGCCCTTTCTGAGCTCCCGGTACATGGCCATGGCAGATATGAGTGTGGTCGAAGGCTCTCTCGGTCTCTGGCGGTAAGATACGGTAACCCCAGAAGGACTCTTGAGCAGCAAACGATGCTCGGCGCAGAGGATTCTACCCTTGTGCCGCTCCAACCAATTCATCCCAATGATTACGTCGAATCCCAATCCATTGAATTCGATGAAGGAAATGGGAAACGATTCGCCTTTGATTTGGATTGTGGCTGATTGATAGTACTTTGCACTTTACTCGCTCCTTCGATGGGAGAGTAACCATGAAGTTCGGTAGCTCATCCGCATCTAGCTTCAACCTCTTCACAAGGATGGTGATACGAAAGTGTGAGAGGCGCCGGAGTCGAATAACACATTGGCATCAATGCCATTTACTGGGAAGGTTCCCGTTAGAATGGTGCCGCTCTGCCGGCTTGTGCTTCGGTGAGGATGCTCAGGTTACCTTCGGTACCGAGTCCACAACCTATTGGATTCACAATTGGATAAGTATTGATGGTGGACACAAGTGGAATTAAATCAACACTGCTCTTTATTGATAAACCAACCATCATACATACCGTGTCTCTAATACACGTTACTAATAGATTACATGATACTAGGAATTTAATACTTTCTAAAGGTAAGGTTCAGGCGTCCTGGTTTCATGTGTGTGGCATTGATTATTGCCGGCGGTGCCGTATTCAACTTGATCTTGTTGATCCCGTGATACAGCATCCTAGAGTTTCCACCCATGATTAGGACATCTCCTGATCTCAATACCAGTTTCTGCGAGGTCCACACGCTTCTGCTCGCTATACAGGAATACGGCGTCATCACCAATGGACCAAGACACTACGGGCACTCCTTGTTCAAGAGATTCCGCTGTCTCGTCCTTGTCTTGGTGTAACCCAAGTCGTCCTTCTTTCTCATAGAAGTTGACGATACAGAGATCCGCTTCAAGTGCGGGGATCGGTTCAGGTTCACATTGTTGTGCAAGTTCTACTGCTTGTGTGATGAGGGTCTGAAACTCTGGTGGTATTGTCGGTGGCGTCGCTCCATCTTGTGTTCGTGTCTCCTGGTATGTCTTGGTATAAGGATTCCAGTCCTTTCCCAAGCACATCATCTTCAGCTTCATCTTCGCTCCACCGGGGAATTCGGGTGTGTAAAATCCACCTTGACCCGTTCCTAGCTCGTTGCATCGTCGAATGATTGAGATTTGCGCTTCGGGTGTCAGGTATCCCTTTAATAAGATCATACCTGGTCGGATGACCTGACACTGTTTGTTGGTGTAGTCGTGGTTGGTGATGTCGATCTCTTCTTGATTCAAGGTTACCGGTATCGGGTAACAGATACTAAAGCTTCCTATGGTTACAATTTCATCTACGGTGAGTACTAGTTTCAACTACTTCATTTCATGCTTAGTATACACTTCATTTATTTACTCATGCATTCACTCATACAGTTACTCTACTACTAGGCATGCTATTTCAAGGATTAAAGGTTTAGATGATTACCTTGGCCGGATTTCGAACCGGGCCCATCACGGTCAATACATGGAAACAGGCTGCCTCTGAGGTGCGCCCCTCTGAGGGCCCCGGGATCCCTGTCCCTGAGGTGCCTGCTGGGCCGGTGCATCGCCAGATGCCACCTCCTTGCCCTCTCTCTGCTTGTAGTTCTGAAAGTTTCCCTTCGGCTTGGTGCTCTCTGGGCATCTATTAGCTGTGTGTCCCAGCTTCTGACAGTTGTAGCATTTGATGTCCCTCCCAAAGCATCTTTACCAGGATGGTCCTGGTTGCACTTTCTGCACACATAGGTGGGCCGTCGGAGAAGGTTTTGGCGACACCGGAGCTAGAACCTGAGGTAGAGGGTTAGCACATGTGTGCGTGGGTATACTAGAAATTGCTTACACGAATACAAATTGGATTAGGAATTTACCCTTAGGTGGGTGCGATCTCAGTGGCTTAGCTGCCACCGGTGCAGAATAACCAAGCTGAAGAAGCTCAGCTGGTTTGCCTTGCTCAGCATGGGCACTGCTCTCACCCTGGGATTTCTTTTGGGATTGCTGAAAGAAATTCCCTTTCTTCTTTTACCAGCTCTTCCCCTGGTTCTGCTCTTCAGTGTTGGTGTTCTTGTTATTAGCTTTGCGCTTCAGCGCGGTTTCTTCATCCCTTAATTGGCAAGTGATCTCAACGCGAGAAGCCGCGTGATAACACTCCTGAAATTTCAGGTATTAGCCGGGATTCTCATTTAAGGAGGAATAAAGAAAGATTCAAGAATTCAAGGAATTTAAGGAATTGAAATGATACTAAGGGTTAACCGTTATTTACCTGAAGGGAGGTAAACCTGGTATAGCCCATACCGTACCGAAGGCGATGGCTCAGACCGCCATAGAAGCGATCGACCAACACCTGGCCGGTGTATCCTAGATCGGGGAGAAGACGGAGAATGGAGGTGAAGGTGCGGTAGTACTCATCCACAGACATCTTGTCTGTCATCTTTAAGGCGTCTAGCTCTAGCCTTTTCTTTGTTTTTACATGCATCCGGGTAGTATTTGGAACGGAGGAGTGAGGCGAAGGAATCCCAATCGAATGTGGGGTCGTTGACGTGCTCTTGCTTGACCAGCTTCCACCATCCATTGCAGCATCCTTTAAGTAGTACGCAGCAACTCTGACTCGAACTCCAGCAGGGAGCTTCGAGTGTTTCGAAAGCCGTCTCCATCTCGGGATGTAGGCCTCGAGCTTAGCCGGATCACTCTCGCCCCTAAAGCAGGGAGGGCGGAGCTCCCGCTACAGCTTTTACC
>CM041778.1:261963652-262116507 GCA_023374045.1 Limonium bicolor | reverse complement strand
AGTAAAAACCCGTGTGAAAGGTATGATTTTCTCATGCCCCGTATGCTAACCGAGTTACTCTGATTTGTGTGTTTGTGTGCCGGCTTAATCAAGATTAAAGCATGAAAATAATCCCTTGTTTGATTGTGTATGCCTTGATGTATGTTGAATGAGCTAACATACTTGTATGCCGGTGTGGTCTAACATAGTGCATAGACCGACTCATAGTGAGTATCGATTGACTAATAACCCGTAGATCGGGTAGTCTCATAAACCGATGGAAGTATGCAAACACACACAAACTATCGATTAAAGTGTAACGATAACGCAAACATACGAACTCCTAGAATGTGAGGAGAGGTACGGGTTGAGTAAATACCCGATAACGGTTAGAATACCTTATTGAAACAATCCACGAATTAATAGGAGTGGAGAGATAAATGAACCTCCATCGAGAGGTTTGAAGATAGTCCAGGATGTGAACTTATAAGAAAAGTAAAAGAGACCTAAGGGACTATGTATCCCCTTGAGACACGGTCGACCTCCTATATGAGGATATACCCGGTATAAGAAAATAACCGAAAGTATGAGTAAATGAAATGTAAGGGTAACTCTTAAAACCTAAGATTAACCGAACTTGAGGAATGTTCCTAAAGTCATTAGAAACATCAAGAGTGATGATGCTTCTAGACTAACATACGTAATATTATTAAACTCCGAGAGAGGAGTGTATGGGAATGCGAGTAGTCCGAGAGTAGTCGGACCTATGTAAAAAGAGATAGGAATAAGAGAGAGTTCCGGGAGCTAGTTGAACCTTCCCACCATGCTAGACCCAGAGTAGGGTCGAAACCGGGGAAGTAAGACTATGCTCGAGGGCCATGAGTTTTGGCTTAGTATGTAATAAGAGTAAAAGCGTGACGTAGGAGACCTGTAGTGTCTCGAGAATCTACAAGAGCTTGAGTATGAATAACCCAAGAGTGTGGGTGAGATAATGAGTATAATTAACCCAAGAGTATGGGTGAGATAATGAGAATAAGTAACCCGAGAGTGTGGTGAGTATAGTACGAGTAGCCCAAGAGAATGGGTGTGTATATGAATAAGTAACCCGAGAGAGCGGGTGAGGTATTGAATAAGTAAACAAGGCATAGTGAGGAATAACCCTCAATGCCTAAGAGTAACCAGTTACCACTAACAACATTGTTATGTTAGTTAGGAATCGTGTTCCGTGATTGGATGTAGATTCCTTGTGTGATATACATATATTGTATTGCCATGATGCATGTTGTTTGATTAAAATGAACTCCATGTATATCCGACCCAAAGTAGTCGGCGTACCGCGGTTAGCACGCGGTATATGCGAATTTCATATTCAGCGTAAGCTGACCCCCTAGGGGAACGTTTTTAGTGTGCAGGTACTTGAAGCTGACCACCGTTCGAGAGAGTAGGACGGGGACGGCTGTGAGCATGGGTAGTTAGATTGTAATTACTTATGCGTTTGAATGAGGTGTAAGTCCGAGTATGTTATCGGCATCCGTATATTGTAGACTCGGTATAGTGGAGATATGAATTGAGTATTGTATTTGTATGAAGTACTCGGTTGTTCCAGTTCATCAGACCGTTACGGTATGTAAGAAAGGCCTGATTAGCCACATGGGTGGCTAACGGCGTTGTTTCACCCCTCGTTATTAATTAGAGTTCCGCTGCGTGAGTAGGAGTAATTAGTAACGGTTTAAGAGGTAATGATGAGATTTACGGTTGGGGTGTTACAAAAATGGTATCAGAGCGAAGTATCGCTCTTGTTATAACCCAAGATTTGGTTATACTTTATTTCGTCACAAGTGGTCTTGCACTATTGTATTCTGAATTTAGGACACGGAAGTCCTTATTAAAGAAGCCGGGGACAAGGAGGTCTTTTCCCCCATTCGTTTTATTTTCTGGTGAGATTAATCTCTCAATATTTCCCTTCCTATTAATTTATTTATTTCCCTCATTAACTATCCTCTCTTCTAATCACGTTCTCACGACTCCCCCTCACTCTGTCTTTTGAATCTCGTCAGTACGCTCCTCCTCCCTTGCTCTCTTTCTCTCTCTCAAGATACGCTCAATCAAGCGCTCAGCCCTGCAAGTGTTGTTTTGCAATCCAAGCTCTACTGTGGGTTTCTCCGCCGTTGCGAACTGCTGGTCCATTCGAGGTAGGCGTGACAGATTCCTCTTTCTTTAATCCGCTGGTTCCGGTTTTTCCTCGTTCTGATTTCCTCGACAATCTGATTGTGGTTCAGCGTTGGTTCTTGCGTTCGATTGATTCCTTCTGCTGTCGGCTTCGTTGTGTGTTCGACGTCGGATTCAGGTGAGGGTTTCGTTACAGTTTTTGGATTGTAATTTCAGTTTCAGAGTTTGGGTTCCGTTTTCTGAATTGGGAGTTTTGCATTGTGTTTTGCTCAGTGAATTGGTTTGTGTTCGGTCTGCGTTTGAGGGTCTACATTGGCTGGATTCTGCTGTTCAGAATTGAGGGATTGTCTCTGCTGTTAATCCGAGGTAGGTGGCTTTCGGATTCGATCCGTGTGTTCAGCCTTGGGGAGTTTGGATTCTATCAGTTAGTTCAATGTTTTGATCTTGTGTTGGTGTGTTTTATGTCTGTTTAATGCCATTTCAATGGATTAAACCCCCAAGGTTGTTTTGTAAATGTGTGTGTTGATTTGATAAGTTTTGTGCTTTTGTTCGTGCTAAATTCGCTTCTGATTTCTGAGGTTTTCGGCATGTCCGAACTTCCGTCCGAGCTTTGAAGTTCGGACATGCCCTTCTGCGCTTAACTTTCTGAAGTTTTCGCTGTGTCCGAACTTCTGTCCGAGCTTTGAAGTTCGGACACAGCCTTCTGCATTCTCTGATTTTGGCTTCGACTTGTGTCCGAACATTGGATGTCCGGACACAAGTTCGGACTCTCCACGTCCTGTTTTCCGAAGAACGTCCGAACATCCGTCCGAACTTGGATGTTCGGACACCTCTGACTCTCCATCTGTTTTAAGGTTCGACTTGTGTCCGAACTTTGAAGTCCGGACACAAGTTCGGACATCTGTCTGGTTTTGCCTTCTGAGTCTCGACTTGTGTCCGAACATTGATGTCCGGACACAAGTTCGGACAGGCTACTGTTTTGGCCATAACTTGCTCGTTTGAGCTCCGTTTTGACTTCTGTTTGCGGGGTTGGATTCCCCTTCTGATTTCCAAGCTATCTATGAGCTTTCTGGTGCCTTTGGTGCACATATGCTTATCTGTATTTAAGCTTCTGTTTTGGGACCTAGTTATCTCTGTGTCTGAGCCTTTGGATGGCTGGTTTCGCTGTCTCGTAGCGCGCTATGTAGGATCCTTCTGTTCACGGGTGATGTTCCCCGTTCTGTTCACGGGTGTTTACACCTGTTCTGTTTACGAGTGAGGTTTCCTCGTTCTGTTCACGAGCTAGTTGCTGTTCTGTCTGTATGCTGTGATCAGCTAGTGTCCCACTCTGTTTTCTGCTTCTGTCTGCTTCTGCTCTGTTTAGTCCTTAATGATTGGACTTCTGTTTCTGATTTCTGATATGTTTATGGATTCTCTTGACTCCTTCTGATTTGATAACATTCTGTAAATGTTTTGAGCATGCTGGTTGATGAAGTTGTCATCTACTGGGCATAGTTGTGTGCTCATTCCCCTACTTCTAACGCTTTTGCAGATTGATTAGCGAGGATCGTCTCCCCTCAGCTTCTGGAGTTTAGCTGCTTTGTTTTTAGCTTCTTTGAGACTTTGTATTGAATTTGGCCTTTGGGCTTTTGTTAGCTTCCGCTTTGTCATTAGTTTGGTGGGTTCTGTAATGACTTTTGGGGATGTTTTAACATCTCTTTTTTATACTTTATTTAAGTATTCCGTTTGGGCCTTATTTGACTATCTGTTTAAGTTCGTTTATTAGAGCCTTGCGTTATTATGTAATAATACGCGGCGTGTAATACCCCTAACTCCTAGGCCAGTGTTTGGGGGTGTTACATTTAGTGGTATCAGAGCTCTGGGTTCTAATCTGCTGGGATTTTAAGTTAGCCAGTCAGTCAGAAATGTCAGTGTTAGTGTCGGAGTCTAACTGCTGCTGTTGGACTTTCAGAATGCCGCCAAGGAGAGCGAATAACCCTCCAGGGAATGTTGCTGATGCTGTTCAGCAATTCATGACGCAGCTCATGCAGACCATGGCTGCAGGGGGCGGTCCAGCTGGAGGAGGACCAGCTGGCGGAGCAGGCCCGGCTGGGGCAGATGCTGGAGGGAGGAATGTGAAGGCGCTTCAGGAGTTCATGAAGCTGAAGCCGCCATCGTTCGATGGGGCAGGAGATCCCCAGGAGGCCAGCCACTGGTTGTCAGAGGTGGAGGATTTACTTCGGGTGATGGGCTCTGAGGAGGAGCAGAAGGTCGACTTCGCCACCTTTCTGTTCAAGGCCGAAGCCAAGGAGTGGTGGAGGTCAGTGATGGGGAAGTTCCCACAGCCTTGGACGTGGGAGCAGTTCACTGGGGAGTTCAAAACAGTTCTACCCCGACGTCTACAAGGATCAGCGCATCCTGGAGTATAACCGGCTACGCCAGGGCCGGGACATGAGTTGAGGAGTACGTCCGCAAGTTTATCAGCCTGTCTAAGTTTGCACCTGAGCCTGACGAGCATAGGAAGGCCAGGAAGTTTGAGAGTGGCCTGAGGCCGGACATCCGATCTGCTGTGACGCCGCTGCGTCACAAGACCTTCAGGGACGTTGCTGATGTCGCCCTGCTGGTAGAGGCGACTTGAGAGGTCGCCAGTCTGGAGGGAAGGACCAGAAGAGGAAGCAGAGGTCCGATGACAGTGATAGGAGGGATCAGTCTGCTTCTCAGAAGAAGCAGTCTACTGGAGACCGCTCTGGGGACCGTTCGCGAGACAGAGGTGGTTCGTCTTCATCAGCTCCCGCTCCGAAGTGCCAGGTCTGTGGCAAGTTTCATAGAGGCCAGGACTGCTACAGGAAGTCGGGGCCTGCTTCAAGTGTGGATCCATGGGCATAGGATTGCTGATTGCCCTCAGGCTGAGAGGAGCAGAGGTAGCTCTGGAGGTGGAGCTGGAGGATCTACATCTGGGTCTAGAGATCGAGACCGGGCTGAGCAGAAGAAGCCCCAGGGCCAGGCCAGAGTGTACGCGATGGCTGGAGAGAGAGACCGATCGACTGACAGAGTTGTCACAGGTATTCTCCAGCTGTCATCTCGTTCTGTTTTCTGTTTGTTTGACTCTGGAGCCACCCACTCTTTTATTTCTGCTGAGTTAGTGGGTGAGCTCGGTTTGCCTGTTGTGCCTCTGGGTGTTGAGTTATGTGTGCATAGTCCATTAGTTAGGGACTCTTCTATGTTGAATTCTGTTTGCAAAGATAGTCCTGTGTTAGTCAGAGATAGGACTCTGTGTGCTAACCTCATCCCGATGGAGATGACTTCTTTTGATGTGATTCTGGGCATGGATTGGCTTGCTGCGCACCATGCCCATATTGATTGTGCTGCTTCGAGAGTCACTTTTGAGGAGCCGGGTCAGCCCCGTCTAGTTGTAGCAGGGAATGGACTCCCGTGCTCGCCGCCAGTCATATCTGCGATGCAGGCGTTTCGTTTTCTGAGGAAGGGATGCCAGGGATATCTGTGCTACATCCCTGAGGTTCGCAAGGATGCGAAGTTGGAGGAGATTCCAGTGGTCAGAGACTTCCCAGATGTGTTCCAGGATGATGTACCTGGGCTTCCCCCTGTCAGAGAGGTGGAGTTCTCGATCGAGCTCGCACCTGAGACTCAGCCGATTTCGAAGGCCCCATACCGGATGGCGCCTGCTGAGCTCAAGGAGTTGAAGGTCCAGTTGCAGGAGCTGCTGGATAAGGGCTTCATTCGCCCGAGTGTGTCGCCTTGGGGAGCGCCAGTGCTTTGTAAAGAAGAAGGACGGTAGTATGCGGTTGTGCATTGACTACAGGGAGCTCAACAAGGTTACCATTAAGAATAGGTATCCTCTCCCGCGCATAGACGACTTGTTCGACCAGTTAGCAGGAGCTAAGGTGTTTTCGAAGATCGATCTGAGGTCGGGATATCATCAGCTGAGGATTAAGGCAGACGACGTGCCTAAGTCCGCTTTCAGGACTCGTTATGGACACTACGAGTTCCTAGTGATGCCATTCGGGTTGACGAATGCGCCGTCAGTATTTATGGATATGATGAACAGAGTCTTCAAGCCGTTTTTGGACCAGTTCGTTGTAGTTTTCATCGATGACATCTTGGTGTATTCCAAGAGTGCTGAGGAGCACGAGGAGCATTTGAGGACCGTTCTCCAGACTCTGAGGGAGAACGAGTTGTATGCGAAGCTGAAGAAGTGCGAGTTCTGGCTAGATCAGGTGGTATTCTTGGGACATGTGGTCTCCAAGGATGGTATCTCCGTGGACCCGGAGAAGATTCGAGCTATTACTGAGTGGGCCAGGCCTACTAATGTCGGAGATATTCGTAGCTTCCTTGGACTAGCGGGCTACTATCGTAAGTTTGTGGAGGGCTTCTCCAAGTTGGTGATTCCGTTGACTCGTCTGCTGCAGAAGGATGTGAAGTTCGAGTGGAGCGATGCCTGTGAGCAGTGTTTTCTGGAGCTGAAGAAGAGGTTGACTACTGCGCCGATCTTGACTCTTCCGGAGGGGACCGAGGGTCTTGAGGTTTTCTGTGATGCGTCCCATAGGGGACTTGGATGTGTTCTGATGCAGCAGGGGAAGGTAGTTGCATATGGCTCTCGTCAGTTAAGCCATATGAGAAGAACTATCCGACCCACGATCTGGAGCTGGCTGCGGTGGTCTTTGCGTTGAAGATTTGGAGGCACTACTTGTATGGGGCAGCGTGCAAGGTGTATACGGACCATAAGAGCCTCAAGTATCTGTTCACTCAGAAGGAGTTGAACTTGAGGCAGAGGAGATGGCTGGAGTTGTTGCACGATTATGATTTAGAGATCCTCTACCATCCGGGTAGGGCGAATGTGGTTGCTGATGCGCTCAGTAGGAGGGGTCCGTCTGGGACGTTGTGCTTTGTCGGTGTGGAGAGGTCTGCTCAGGAGTTGCAGCGCATGGGTATCTGGGTTGTCCGTCCAGAGAGGTCTGGGATGTTAGCAGCACTGCAGGTTCAGCCTACCTTGATCGACCGGATCAAGGCCAGTCAGGAGCTTGATGTCAGTCTGTGTAAGATCAGAGAGAGTTTGTCTGCTGGTCAGGAGTCGAGTTCGGGTTGCAGAGGATGGCTGCCTGAGGTTCAGAGGCCGTGTTTGTGTGCCGGCAGACGACGCGTTGAGGCGTGAGATCATGCAGGAGGCTCATGGAGCTCCTTACTCGGTACACCCAGGAGGTGTGAAGATGTACCGAGATCTGCGTGAGACTTTCTGGTGGAGCAATATGAAGAGGGACATCTCCGACTTTGTATCCAGATGTAGGACCTGTCAGCAGGTCAAGGCCGAGCATCAGAGACCAGCTGGTTTGCTTCAGCCTCTTCCCGTTCCGGAGTGGAAGTGGGAGAGCGTCGGTATGGATTTTGTCATGGGACTGCCTAAGACTCCGAGGGGTTTCGATGCAGTTTGGGTCATTGTGGACCGGCTCACGAAGAGCGCTCACTTCTTGCCTGTCAGGAAGACTTTCAGTTTGCACCGTTTAGCCCAGTTGTACATTGATGAGATAGTACGTCTGCATGGGGTTCCGGCTTCGATTGTGTCTGACAGAGATCCGAGGTTTGTGTCCAGGTTCTGGCAGAGTTTGCATCAGGCTTTGGGGACGAAGTTGTCTTTCAGTTCAGCTTACCATCCTCAGTCAGACGGGCAGACAGAGAGGACGAATCAGGTCCTAGAGGACATGCTCAGGGCATGTGTACTCGACTTTGGGGGCAGCTGGGATCAGCACGTGGCACTGATAGAGTTCGCGTACAATAACAGCTTTCAGACCAGTATCGGGATGGCTCCCTTTGAGGCCTTGTATGGCAGGAGGTGCAGATCACCCATCTGTTGGGATGATCTGAAGGAGAGAGCTGTGATTGGTCCAGACTTGGTTCAGGATGTGGGCAAGATTCAGTCTATCAGAGAGCGTTGCTTGTGGCTCAGAGTCGTCAGAAGAGTTACGCCGATCAGAGGAGACGACCTCTAGAGTTTGAGGTGGGCGATCATGTGTATCTGAAGGTTTCTCCAGTGCGAGGAGTCGTTCGTTTTGGGAAGAGAGGCAAGCTTAGCCCTCGTTTTGTGGGTCCTTTTGAGATCCTAGAGAGGATCGGACCGGTTGCCTATCGTTTGGCTCTGCCTCCGTCTTTAGCAGCAGTGCACAGTGTTTTCCATGTTTCGATGCTGAGGAAGTACATTCCGGACCCATCTCATGTGATCGACTTCAGTCCGCTTCAGTTGAGGGAGGACTTCACGTTTGAGGCAGTTCCTTCGAGGATTTAGCGGGATGTCGTAAGCTCAGGAGTAAGACCATGCCCTTGGTGAAGGTGCAGTGGTCGGGTCAGTCCGAGGAAGAGGCGACCTGGGAGGTCGAAAGTGATGTGCGTTCTAAGTTTCCCGCCCTTTTCGAGCAGTAGGTATGTTTTAATTTCGAGGACGAAATTCTTTTAAGGGGGAGGTGATGTTATAACCCAAGATTTGGTTATATTTTATTTCGTCACAAGTGGTCTTCATTATGTATTCTGAATTTAGGACACGGAAGTCCTTATTAAAGAAGCCGGGGACAAGGAGGTCTTTTCCCCCATTCGTTTTATTTTCTGGTGAGATTAATCTCTCAATATTTCCCTTCCTATTAATTTATTTATTTCCCTCATTAACTATCCTCTCTTCTAATCACGTTCTCACGACTCCCCCTCACTCTGTCAGTTTTGAATCTCGTCAGTACGCTCCTCCTCCCTTGCTCTCTTTCTCTCTCTCAAGATACGCTCAATCAAGCGCTCAGCCCTGCAAGTGTTGTTTTGCAATCCAAGCTCTACTGTGGGTTTCTCCGCCGTTGCGAACTGCTGGTCCATTCGAGGTAGGCGTGACAGATTCCTCTTTCTTTAATCCGCTGGTTCCGGTATTTTCCTCGTTCTGATTTCCTCGACAATCTGATTGTGGTTCAGCGTTGGTTCTTGCGTTCGATTGATTCCTTCTGCTGTCGGCTTCGTTTGTGTGTTCGACGTCGGATTCAGGTGAGGGTTTCGTTACAGTTTTTGGATTGTAATTTCAGTTTCAGAGTTTGGGTTCCGTTTTCTGAATTGGGAGTTTTGCATTTGTGTTTTGCTCAGTGAATTGGTTTGTGTTCGGTCTGCGTTTGAGGGTCTACATTGGCTGGATTCTGCTGTTCAGAATTGAGGGATTGTCTCTGCTGTTAATCCGAGGTAGGTGGCTTTCGGATTCGATCCGTGTGTTCAGCCTTGGGGATTTGGATTCTATCAGTTATTCATGTTTTGATCTTGTGTTGGTGTGTGATTTATGTCTGTTTAATGCCATTTCAATGGATTAAACCCCCAAGGTTGTTTTGTAAATGTGTGTGTTGATTTGAATAAGTTTTGTGCTTCTGTTCGTGCTGAATTCGCTTCTGATTTCTGAGGTTTTCGGCATGTCCGAACTTCCGTCCGAGCTTTGAAGTTCGGACATGCCCTTCTGCGCTTAAACTTTCTGAAGTTTTCGCTGTGTCCGAACTTCTGTCCGAGCTTTGAAGTTCGGACACAGCCTTCTGCATTCTCTGATTTTGGCTTCGACTTGTGTCCGAACATTGGATGTCCGGACACAAGTTCGGACTCTCCACGTCCTGTTTTCCGAAGAACGTCCGAACATCCGTCCGAACTTGGATGTTCGGACACCTCTGACTCTCCATCTGTTTTAAGGTTCGACTTGTGTCCGAACTTTGAAGTCCGGACACAAGTTCGGACATCTGTCTGGTTTTGCCTTCTGAGTCTCGACTTGTGTCCGAACATTGATGTCCGGACACAAGTTCGGACAGGCTACTGTTTTGGCCATAACTTGCTCGTTTGAGCTCCGTTTTGACTTCTGTTTGCGGGGTTGGATTCCCCTTCTGATTTCCAAGCTATCTATGAGCTTTCTGGTGCCTTTGGTGCACATATGCTTATTGGTATTTAAGCTTCTGTTTTGGGACCTAGTTATCTCTGTGTCTGAGCCTTTGGATGGCTGGTTTCGCTGTCTCGTAGCGCGCTATGTAGGATCCTTCTGTTCACGGGTGATGTTCCCCGTTCTGTTCACGGGTGTTTACACCTGTTCTTTACGAGTGAGGTTTCCTCGTTCTGTTCACGAGCTAGTTGCTTGTTCTGTCTGTATACTGTGATCAGCTAGTGTCCCACTCTGTTTTCTGCTTCTGTCTGCTTCAGCTCTGTTTAGTCCTTTAATGATTGGACTTCTGTTTCTGACTTTTGATATGTTTATGGATTCTCTTGACTCCTTCTGTTTTGATAACATTCTGTAAATGTTTTGAGCATGCTGGTTGATGAAGTTGGTCATCTACTGGGCATAGTTGTGTGCTCATTCCCCTACTTCTAACGCTTTTGCAGATTGATTAAGCGAGGATCGTCTCCCCTCAGCTTCTGGAGTTTAGCTGCTTTGTTTTTAGCTTCCTTTGAGACTTTGTATTGAATTTGGGCCTTTGGGCATATTTTGTTAGCTTCCACTTTTGTCATTAATTTGGTGGGTTCTGTAATGACTTTTGGGGATGTTTTAACATCTCTTATTTTATACTTTATTTAAGTATTCCGTTTGGGCCTTATTTGACTATCTGTTTAAGTTCGTTTGTTAGAGCCTTGCGTTATTATGTAATAATACGCGGCGTGTAATACCCCTAACTCCTAGGCCAGTGTTTGGGGGTGTTACAGCTCTGATGACTGGAAATACCGAGCTTAGGAAATACCGAGTTAGGAATTAGTGAATTAGGGCTAAGGGCTGAGTGGTAGCGTGAGAGATGCGCTAGTTAGGAACTTCCAGTATGACCTGGATACCTACAATACCAAACCCGCCCTCCACAACACCCGTATTAAAAGTTCGGGAAAGAACGCCAGAGAGGCGGGGAAACCCGATCTGGCAGTGGTTAAATATTTCATTTTGAACCTGAACGTGTCATGCGGCAGATCCCGAGAACCGGAAATCCCGGAGACGGATCCCGCTGAAATGACAATAACTGCATGCAATGACGGAAGGTCGAGACATCCTAATCCAAGGAGACCAGAATTTGTGGCAGCTTGGGCGACATGCTTAGCAGTCGCGAGAACCCAGCTGGTCGAGCAGCAGTGAGAAGGATACACCAAACGTGCGACAAGACGGACTTATGAGAACTAACGAGAACCGGGACACAAGTCTACGGACCGCCATAGTTAACTAATACCACCAATGGTATATGTATTGACTAAGGATCTAGTCAAGAGTAGATGCACCCACCCTGCCACACCCAAAGAGATTGCAATACTTAACGGATACAGCTTAGACACTACGAGCATAACTACGGGATATACCCGAATAGGACTACAGAAGTAGTACCTAAATAAGTTAAACCTCGGTAACCACAGTAAAGACGTGGGAACGAGCAACGAGGTAAAGCATAAAATTAAAGTAATTAAGGAACTCCGAGAGTGGAGGAGCACCTAAATGAACGACAGTCTTGTCAAGATGAGTGAGAAGCAGCTCTAAGGAGTAGTTATCCAACTAAAGAATCAAGGAAGAGCCGTCAAGGCTACCAGATACAATGTGAACAATACCGTGACCGGTATGAGTTAACCTAAAAACCGCCTGTACCGCGCACTTGCCTCGGCAAGTGCAGTAATAACGGGACTGTTAAGAAGAATCTTAACAAGTGACAAGTACTTAGCAAGTACCAAGATGGCGAACAAAGCCAATATAGCCACTTAAACCCTAAGAATTGTGAAACGAAACCTTGAAAAGGCATAACGGCCTGATCATTATATAAAGAACATACCAGTCAGCGAGAAGCTGGACTCGGTAAGGAACAGCCGGCATTGAGATGCCATGAAGAACTTACTTTTAAAACTTGAACTTCCTTTCAGAACATAAAATTTTCCAAAAACCCCCAAAGTTTTAAAACCAAACCAGTGAACCACGATAAGTTATTATGGACCATATAAGAGGAGTTGGCAACAGAATACTTCACTTAGGCGTGACCGACACTACAAGTGTACACAAACGAGACATGGAACGACCGCACTCCAAAGGAGCTTGCGGGCCTGACAGACCAGTTATGAGTTAGTCGGGTAAGTGGTAACGTATCAATAAGATACTCCATGTATGTATACAAGTAGAGTACGGTACACGGGAAGTAGCCCACTCCATACTACGGACGAAAGAGCCAATTCAAACCAAGACAGTTGGACACCTCGAATGATCAAGAACATAAGGAAGCTTACCAAGATTAAGGAGTCTAGAATCCAGTAAGGTGACGACCTAAGGATATAGCGTTAATAGCGCGAGAAGCACAGAGTATTAAGCACAGACATTGGATATGTCTCAGGAAATACCTAATAACTGGGTGAATACCAGTGTAAATAATATGGCGAATGCCTAAATGAACTTATTAATGTACGATAAACGGGATAATTCCCACTTTATACCTCATGAAGAGATAATGACCTGACCCAGAAGGTATTAGAAGGTACCAAGGATCTACCCAATAATGGGAGACATTACAACCCTAAACGGGATAGTCAAGGACATAGCCGCAAGGCGAAGTCACAACTGAACATAACCATGAGTACAAGCCAGATCTAATGGCATTACTCAGTAACACCCGGAGCAATCCGAGAAGGGTGCCGGAGTCAACAGTAGTTGAACGAAACATCGTGTTGAGAACACAAGTGTTTAAGCAAACACTCGGGTAGAACCCGAAGGGATCCCTCGTAACACGGATACCCTAAAATTCTAGAGGGCATGAATTAGTATCAAAATACTTTAAGGGTCTCCCATGTTTGGAAGCGTGATGAAACTACAATATCAAAACCCAGTAATACCTCCAAACCATTTAATGGTATACGGAGAAGCGGAAACCTGTATAAACAGCCCGCATGGAGCATGGCGAGGCAATGTGGCTTATAAGCCGGTAAACTAACTGCAACTTGTAGATCTAAACGTTGTAAACCTATGCATAGAGGCATAAGAGGAACAGTGGAGAATGAACCACTACCTTAGAGTGGGGATACCACTTGTTATCATGGGGCCTATGGAGCGGCATTTGCGTGAATCCTCCAGAGAAAGGCTACCACTTAGGTATGAAATGTGAAACCACTAGTGCGGTGTAGTAAAACTTGAGCATGTGTATATTGCCAATGAGTATATGCGGCAATTCTAAACCGAAGAGTAATCAGTTGAGTAGTAAACACTGTATGTGTGCAATACGAACTGCAGAGCAAGCAGTGCGCAAGCGCGCAGAGAGATTTACAGAATAGCGTATATTATTGAGCCAAGTGAATGGCAAGCCATAGTGTAAATGGCGGGAGTACATGAGCGGAGCTAAAGTAGTAGCGGATGCCATATAAGCGAATGTTGTAACGAGTAGAACATGGTACGCAGCAAGCGACCGTTGAAAGAGTATAACTAGTTAATGATATGAAGCTGATGAGAAAATGTGGTAAAGGAGACATGTTCATTCCTATCTCATGAGAGATTTACCGTCAAGGGTTTACGCTTCTGCACTCTGTATGACTAAGTGTTTTGGTATTGCACTCGTGCGGTAATGATCAAGTGGGAGAGCCAGGAATTGAGAAATGTCAACGAAGCCTGTTGAGTGAGAATCTAGAGAGATAACCGTGCGGCCATTGGCCAAAGATGCACAAAGAAGAAGGCAGTAACCCACAGGGCCCAGGATCGATATGTGGAAAAATGCAGAGTAGTATGAATGAAGAACTCTGGCACAGAACCAAGAAACAAACATAATCCATGAGCCACTATTAAACGAGAAAGCACTACATGCTAAGTAGTAGCTTGACCTCAACCAACAACAAGTCGGGAAAAATAAGTGAATAATCACAAAGGTACACAGTGTATACGAAGTAGATTCCCAGAGAACTGGAGAGACAATCTAAAATTCATCGAATTCGCATACGGTAGAGATACCAGGCGACGATTGAAATAGATGGAGAATACCAAAGAGCGAATTAAGCTCTAGTTATCAGGTCACGCAGCAGAAGCTTGTGGACCGTGATTCAGGGTTAAGTATACCTATGTCATCAAACCCCTTGAAGCCTTAGAGGCTAGAACCGAACCCGGTTATGAGTTAATTAACCGTACTGAAGTTAAAACACTTCATAATACTCGAATTAATGAACCAATGTTCAGTGATAACATATGGTTGGTTACGCGGGCGTAACCCCTTTTAAGGGGGGTAGGGCGAGAAACCGCTTAGAGTATGTTTACGTATTGGTGCGTAAACTACTATGTGCATAGCACAAAAAGAAATTGTTTTGATGATTGGAACTTATGTTACATAAACATATGTACCCATTCATTGTGTAATAATGATTATTGTGCATGAGTGATGCAAGTAACGAGTATGTAATATTTATGAAAAGAGGAGTAGAGAGATTCCTAGGGAATGAGAATCCCTAGAATATATGTCTAGTGAGATTAGACATGAGTTATGATGAGTATGAATCGGCATGAAACCGATGTGTAACCTAAGAGGGAGTGAGTTCCCTAGGTGATTTTATTTGAGAATGATAGATGGAGTGAGTTCCATCCTTTGGAGTTGTATGTTATGTGTTTTAAATTGAGCAACAATTTGAGTAAAAGAAGCCATAGTATGGAATACCTAGGTAAGTAGTGAAGCAATGAGAATGACAAATGACCTAAGTACTAGGAACTAGAGATTAATTGAAACGAATTGTTTCGTGAATAACTAGAAAGAGTAAAAGATAGAAAACAAAAATGTTTGACTATCTGATTGTTTGAAACTGACGTGGGAGGTGGAACTTGATCTGCTAGCGATCAAGGGAAACCGAACACAAATTGGGGTGGAAGGATAGTTCAACACTGATGCTGATCACGTCAGGGTTAGATGATTCCTGAAGCTCCCTATAGTGGTCACAAGTAATCACGCTAAGAAAAGATACAACTACCATAAACCGGATTTGGAGTTGTGTGATGTTTAAAAAGAATTTTCAAACAGATTTTGAAAAAGAATTTTCTTCAAGTATGAAGATGGAAATGAAAATTGGTTTTGAAACCGCTATCACCCGCCGATGGCTGTGGCCTTAAGTCTTGATGACTGGTAGAACGGTGGGCGTGTATTAGTTTTGAAACCATTTCACCGTACGTCGGCGGTCCTAAGTGACCGGTTGGGCGGGGTGACAGTGTGTGATTTTTCCAAAGGCAGCGGGACGGGGAGAATACCCTGAGATGTTCCTGTGTTGAGTGAGTCAACCAGAGTGCCCGAGGATATGTATATGTGTAATTTTTGATCAGAACCGAAGGGACCGTGGGCCAGAGAGGTAAGTGCCCATTTGTCATGAAACAGCCGTGAACCAGAAAGAGTAGTAAGTGTTCAACGTGACCGGTACCTGAGGGATCAGTAGTATATCACTCAACATGGATTCGAGGACTGTAGTGCCTTCTTGTCTTCGGACCGATTCCATGGAGAGAAAACAAAAAGTATTTTTGATTGCTATACATGCTGTGATTATGTGTGTGGTATGTGTAGTATGAAATGAGACTGACTTGTGGAGTCAGTAGGGTTATACATGTATAACCTGGCATTGAATGCCATGAGAGTAACCATCTAGATTCACCAACTTTGAGGACAAAGTTCCTAAGGGGGGTAGATTTTAATACCCCGGATCTAAAAATGGCGATTAAATTACTCTAATATGATTATAAAAGGCCTAATGGTGCCTAAAGAGTATTGGTAAAGGAAATAAAACCAAAAGAAAAGAGAAAACGCTTGAAAAGCGAAAAACGCTAAAATGCGCGTTAAATGAGTATAAGAGATACATGATCTCGAGAGGGTCCGAGATGGATTCCTAAGGCTTAGTTAGGCCTAATAAGTATACGGGAATGATTCCCGAAGAAAACGGATCCAAATAATGGATTAAAACGCTAACGGAGTTTAAAAGCACGTTTTTCGAGAAAACCCGAAAACGTGACTTTAAGTGGTCAAACGGACCCGTAAAAATTATAGTTGATTAAATAACTATAATTAAGTATTAATGGAAGCTTAATAACCATTAAAAATAAAGAAACGAGAAAAATCCGAAAAACGGGCCCGGTTAGTGAATAGTGCCAAACCGGGTAGAATAACGAGCGTTTTCTGTAAGAAAACGAAAAATGCTCCAGCTTTCTAATATAGTGGGGCCGGTTTTATTAGTGAGTCAGCCCACTCACCACAATGCTAGGCTAGTAAATAAAGTAAGAAAGAAAGAAAAGGAGAGAGAAAAGTAAAAGCAAAAAGGCATTTAACATTTCCCTCACTCTCTTTCCTCTCACTTTCCCTCCTTCTTCTTTTCTTTCCCCTTCTCCCGATTCCCTTCCTCCCTCTCTGGTGCTGTGCGACATGGGAGCTCAAGCAAGGGTTCTCCATCTTCTTCTCCTTGCTCAAGTCTCATCCTTGCTCCGAATTGAAAAATAATCGCATATTTAAACTCCTCTCATCAAACTCTACCTTTCCCTCTTTTCAAAATCCCAAAAGCTTGAAGTTCATTTTCATGGGTGTTGCCCATTTGAGGAGAAAAGCACATAAACTTGAAGCTTGAAGCTTCCCCTTTCTAGCAAGGTAAAAATATCCATGAAAAAGTCATGTTTCCTCCATTTTCCCACCTTGGCCGATTTTGGCTTTTGGTAATGACTAGTCTTTTCTTCCTTGTTTGAGATATTCTCCAAGCTTTAATGGTGGTGGGAGTCCCTCTTAAGATTCAAGAGTTGAAAACCATTCAAGAAATTCCAAAGGTAAAACCTAATTTGGTGCTTTAAGCATCCTTGTGAATTTTAGTTTATTGGCGAGCCTAAGGGAGCTCCTTGGTGCTTATTTTGCAATTTGAATGTGGCTAGAGAAGTGGGCAAATGAATTGCCTTGGCCGATTTTGAAGGAAGAAGAGGGGAGAAGAGGAGAAGAGAAATAAAAGGAAACTTAAGAAAATTTAAGGTAAGAAACTTAACTAAGTGTTATTAGTATTTGGGAAGGGTTAATAAGATGAATGAACCCCACTCGAGTTGTGGTGATAATGTTCCTGCTTAGAGATAATGCAAGTGAGAAAACATTTGTGAGTTAATGCTTGTTTTGGGAGCTACGTATTTGATGAATAATGCTTTATGGTGTTTAATGAGTTTTGCTTGATTAATGAGGAATTATTGAGTGTTGATAGAACCCTTGTGGTTTGGCTAGTTTTAGGATGAAATACGTGAAGAGTTGAGTTTGGACAATGTTAGAAAAGTAGCCAAGTTATGGCGAAATTTGTATAGAAATTTGAGTGGTTTGAGTATGGTTGTGAGTAAGTAATGACCTAGAGAAACTAGGTGTTGATGGTGGTTGTTTTGGCTTAGAAAATCACCATGGGAGTACTTGATTAAAGAGAGGAGATTGATGCTAAAATCTGTAGCAAGAACTTGTGTAAATGCCTAAGGAGCTTTAGGAAAAGAAATGAGAATTCAAGGTTTTAAGAGTGATTCAGGGAACTTGGTATGAGTTGTGCATTATCTTGGAAGATATGGAATGGTCAAAATGAAAGAGAGCATAATGCAAAGTGTTGAGGAGAAGTTAGAAATGCACAAGTGTGCATTAGTGTAAAACAAGAATGAAAAACGTGTGAGATTGAGCAAGAACTTTAGTAAGGAATAAGCCAATGTTTTGAAGAGGTTTAGAGCATGTTTTATGATGATTAAAATGTGGAAAACTTATGGAATGATTAGGAAATGATTAGAGGTGATATAGGGGTTTAAAAGTGGTGAAAAACTGCAAATTTTGACAGTTCCAGGGGTTGTCCGGGTTTGCAATCGGAATGCAAACCCGGAACATAGCAAAAACATGGCAGAAGGTCATCCCAGGGGATGGTCCGGGTTTGTAAACCCGGACATAAACCCGGAACACATGAAAAATACAGAAAGTGATTCCTGTAACACCCCCCCATCCAACTTAACACACTTAATAACTGCAGCGGATAACAACCTCGTCACATTACTCACTCGTTGGTGTTACACGCCGTTAGCCACCCACGTGGCTAACAAGGCTAATACATACACATTGTACCGGTCTGATGGCTAAATTCCCGAGCGACTACACATTACTATACCTTTCCATTAACACAACACAACATACACCTCCCAACTATACCGAGTATTTATAACTAATGCCGATAACAATTTCGGTCTTACTACACCTACTGTACATATACAAACATAACATTACCCATGAACAATGACTACCCCCCGTCCTACTCTCGGACGGCTTCCAGCTCCTTGTACCTGAAATAGGAAAAGAAGAGAAAGGGTGGCCCCCAAGGGGCTCAGCACCTTTGCTGGTATGGTAATCCCGCAGCCCACATGCTACCGGGCCACGCACAACTAATTGTCGTCTTAGCATGCGGTTGATTATTTTTAATCATCATGCAACTGTAAACACACAACACATAATCATTTCGCCTCAACGGCTCACAAACGGATAATATATCCTTACTTAATAATCACTCATGGTATTCATTATCCCTAGATGTTCCTCCTCTAATGGAGCTACGTCTTCTTATAGACACACTTACCCTTAAATCGGATATCCTTAAACGCCTCTTATCACAAACTGGGAATCATATCCATGATCCACATACTCCACATTTACAACATATAACATACACTACATAACAACACATAACAACACTTGCACGTTTCAACGTGTACATCATAACATCACAAGATATTGCATCACAAACAAATTACATAACATAGCGGGAATGGTTCTCTTAGGAACCGACCCAAACATTGTTTATACACTGGTGAGCCTAGAGAATGTTGCCAGTCTCATGATAAGCTCGTTATACAATAGCAACAACACTCATTACCGTCCTAATAGTCGGACGAGTAACTTAAGTTAAGGCGGTTCGGGTTTGGAGGCCCGAACACACCACACAAACACATGTTCCCCCCCCCTAACCGATCATAAGTCAAATAGCTAAGCTTTGGAATAAGCTAATGGGAGATCATAACCCGTGAGGGAAACAACCATAACAAAGAGAGGGTAAAGGCTAAAAGGATACCCTCTCCCAAACAACGCGCGACCGCCAAAACCGGATTCCTCACCACTGTTAGTTCAGACTTACTTTAGATATTAGTTTAGAACCCCACTATGGAGTCTATCATAACTACACACCATACAGTTACAACTGGGTTAAACACAAGGGAGATCCCTACATTCACATACGCATATCACCAATTAACACACGCATAGCCGTGTTAGTACGTCCCATGGTTCTGGTCGTTACCTCCGAATACCGAACTCTCATGTGATCCTAGACTCAGTTAACTAAGGTTAACCTTCCGAGGTTAAATGGTATCGGAGTTGTACACGCCACATAAATGAATTACTGTAAACTCATTACATGTTTAATCTTACAACGTGGCAAACATACAGAAAAACACATTGGCATACAAGCCGGTGTAATCCGTAGGACCAGGTTGCAAGAAAACCATACCTGTCACCGGAGTCCACTTTACCCACGTCCCTTATGTTCCTCGAGCAATTCTCGAACAACTGTTAACATCACATGTGTTTTTATTAACATCGGGGTTGCTTGATTATTTAATGTCTAATGCTTATAATTTTCCCCGTTAACTTAGTTAAATAGCTTAGACATTTTAACTTGTTTTACTCTCACATTTTATTACACACTTTTCACCCACTTAATTGTCATTAAAACTCACCTAACATCCTTAACAACCTCAAAACATCATTAACCATCATCCCCATCATTACACATCATTTCCATACCTAAACCAATGTTTTTGGTCCATACAAAGCGCCTTGTCCGAACTTGTGTCCGACTTCCCAAGTTCGGACACAAGCCGCGACCTAATACTGAAACCATACACACGTCCGAACTTGTGTCCGGACTTCCCAAGTTCGGACACAGTTCGAGAGTAATCCCAGATAGAAACCTCACGTCCGAACTTTGTCCGGACTTCCCAAGTTCGGACACAGTTCGAGAATGAGAAAATCCTTTACCCAACAGAGCCTGTCCGAACTTCCATGTCCGGACAGAAGTTCGGACACGGCAAAACATTCAATTTCCAAGTCTTTAAACACTTAACCAATTTCACCAAACTTCTCCTAAAGCCTCATAATGTTTCCTAACATCATTTGGCACATCAAACACACCTTTAGCCATGTGCTAAGCTCTTTAAATCTCTCACCAAAACCATCTTATCATTCACAAATTTCTTACAAAATTCCTAGCACTTGGAATGTTTCTCCTTAAGATTTCTAGGTGGTATTTCACCTATAATGACCTCTACACTAAAATGCTTCTTCACCTTCATAACATCATCTCCCAAGCATCTCCTCTTACTAACCAAATCCTCTTTTCACAACTTCTTGAATTCTTTCTCAAAACCTTACCTAAACATCATTCCCTCCTTATTCATCAACTTTACCCAAACTTTAAACAAACTTCTCCAAGACTTTATTACATCCTAAAACACTCATTAAATTCCTAGAACTTCCAAGATAGCACCTAATCCTTGTAACACCTTAATGCACGTTTTCTTCCTTAGTGAAATTTGTTCACCTTTATATACTTCCTAGTTCACCAAAACTTTCTTAAAACACTTAGAACTTCTCACACATTTCCCCAAATTTGGCCATATCTTCTCTTGTATTTACTCACATCCAAACACTTAGGTTTTTACCTTATTTCATTCAAGAACACCTAAAATCCATCAAACACATTTTTGTACACAAGACTTCACACATTTAGCACTACATCACAATATAGTGCATAACTTAAATTGCTTGGCACTTAGGCCCTTAAACAACATGGCTCTTAGGCCCTTTAATTGCATAACCTTAAACACTGAATTTCCCACATCAATAATGCCTTTGACCTGCAAATACATACACCAATACATATGTTCTTTTACTAGTCTCCTTAGAACACTTTACTAGGTCATTCACCATTTGCTCTTAGGTAGTTTTAACAAGCATTATAAGCTTATTTCTCCTAAGGCATTAAACCACATTAAGATAGTTTGTTTACCTCTTTTCCTCTCAAACTTCTTTCTTGTTTCCTCTTAAAACCGATAAGGATTTCTTTCCTTCAACTACTAAACAATATACCAACATTGAAATGACTATATAAGCTTTATGCTTCATCTCATTGTAAACCCTAGGTTTACATTATTTCAAAACATTAATGTAGTTGTTTTACCTTGATCTTTGAAGGGTGTTTGAATATCTATAAGAGAGGACTCCACCTAGTCCATAAGAGATTGGAATGAAGCTAGAACAAAGTCACACAAAGAGCTCCATCAATGAGTATTTTCGGTCACACACAAAACATGGAGGAAACTTGATTTTTCTTTGAGATTCCTTACCTAGAAGCAAAGGAGACCAATAATATGTGAAAAGACAAGCTCAAGCTCCATCAATGGTGGAACTCCATGGCACCGAAATGGGGCTCTTGAAGTTTTGAGAAGATAGAAATGAAGAGCTTGATGAGAGCAAGAGAATGGTGGTCTTAGAATTTCATTTGGCCAAGTGAGCTAGGAGATACAAGTGGTCCAAGATGGAAAATAATGGTGGTGTTGGTGTTGCTGTAAAAAACGTGAATGAGAGGAAGAAGATAGGTAGAAGAAAAGGGAACCGTGTGAAATGAAGAAAGAAATGAGAGAAGTGAGATTGGTTTTGCTTTTGAAGATATTTATAACTTAAAGCAAATAGTAACTTATGAGTCATCTTTATTTACTTAACAGTTAACATGTTTGGTGACTCATTACTACAAAAACCGGCCCCTTATTATTAGAAGGGTATATTAGTCTTTTGACCAATTTAATTACTTATAACAACATATGTTACAACTAGCTTATAAAAATCACTATTCACAAAAACAAGGCACATAGAAGTGAAATTTTTGATTTCCCATTGATATAGACTTCCAAATGTGATACTATATAGTACACATGTTAATTAAAGAGTAATGATGGACATTTAGCCATTCAAAACTCATTTACAAGACAATATTTCAAAACGTGCTTTAAGACTCCTTAAAGCACTTCTTGTGTTTTAACTTGTTTTCAAGCTTGGTTTTCTTTGGTAATTGATTTAATATGTTCATTAACATATTTATAAGGTATAGGTATGACCATTAGGTCTTACACAAATTTATCCCAAGCTTAGAGCACATTTTGCTCTTATTACTTTAAGGTATTTATTTGTGTTTTATTTGGTTTAACTGTCTACCAAAGTTTCCTAAGGACTTAATTAGCCTTATTAAATCACAATTGAATATTATTTAGTCTTGGTAGGCTCTTTGGGTCCTAACCAAGTTCACTCATAGCTTAGAGCATGTTTTTGCTCAAGCCATGTCTTACTGCTTTATTGCATTTTACTATGATTAAATTGTACACTGATGTTCCTAAGGCACTTTTAGCCTTTACATACCATAGTTTAATATTTAAACCACATATCAATTGGGGTATTTCAATCTACCCCCCTTAAGAGAACTTCGTCCTCGAAGTTCACACTTTTCACACACCACTTAGATTGAACACAGGAATCACTTGGAAATAAACTTCCATAATCAAACACACTTTACATCACAACCTAGACTTAATGGTCCGGGCAACACATTCACATCCACACATAACATAACATATTCACATGATAACCTCGGACTCAATGGTCCGGGTATCTTAACAACACTTACACATACATAACAACCCCTTTGCCTCACAGGTCTGGGGTAACATAACAACATTTGGACACATGGGTCCCAATAACATAACAGTCTTTAGACACATAGGTCTATGTAACACCACACATTTAGACTCATAGGTCTCATAGCATACACTTTTAGGAGGTCAAAGTCAAAATAACATTTATTACACATACCACACAACATGTCATAGCATGTATAACAATCAAAATATCTTTACATACACTGTGATCCCGCAGTACCCGGTCGCGATGGACACCTTCCGTCCCCGTGTCCTTGGGAGATCAAAACAATCACTTAAGTTTAAAATTTCCTTGAGAGGTTAAGTAAGAGAACTTTAATTATGTAAAGTATCTATCAACATTTTATAAATACCAATTGAAAATCCTTTTGAAAACACACACAACTCCAAGTCCAACTTAAGCTCTTTGCTTCTTTTATTAGCGTGGTTATTTGTGACCACTTATAGGGAGCTTCAAGAATCATCCAACCCTGATGTGATCAGCATCAGTGTAGAACTATCCTTCCACTCCAATTTGTGTTCGGCTTCCCTTGATCACATGCAAATCAAGTTCCACTTCCCACTTCATTTTCAAGCATCAAATAAATCACTCATTTCCAATTTTCTATCTTTTAAATCATTCTAATCATGATCATAACATCTCCAAAGGATAGAACTCCGTCTATCAGTTATTTCCATTCACTTTAATGTTGTTACCTAGGGAATCTCATTCTCACTAGGTTCTATGTCGGTATCATGCCCTTTCTTGAATCACTATATAGTATATATACACATTATTTTATTAAAATACAACACACCGTTTCACATTTATACACTGTCGAGGTTTTGTTCCCCGGGAGTTTCTCTACTCCCACACTTGTACTATCACACACAATTGTTAACAAATACACACACTTATCACAATGGTATTCGCATCTTCTGTGCACAATTACCACAATTAAACCATGAATGAATGTGTATGTTTACGTAACACACACACCAATCATCAAAACAATAATTTTGTGCAATAATTTTGTGCTATGCACAATATAAGTCACATACACTACGTACTCTTGTACGGTAATATACACTAAGTGGTTTTGCGTTCTACCCCCCTTAAAAGGGATTACGCCCACGTAATCAATCACTAAACATTGGCTTAAATGTTCTGCCGTCGTGAAGTGTTTTAACTTCCACGCGGTCTATTACACAACAGATTCTGATTAGAGGATCTTAACCATATTGGCGGTTTAGTTCCTAAACCAAAAATTCTCATTGGAGTTTGTTTAAACTCTTAGTCGGTTTCGATTCTGGCCTGTTAGGCTTCTAGGCGTTAAATTAGCCATTCACTCATGTTCACCATGTACATTAAACACTTGAATCACTGGCTCACTAGTTTCTGCTGCGAAACTCTAATAACTGTAGAGCTTAATTGCTCCTTTTGTTATTCTTACTGTATTGTACATCCCCAATTGTCACCTTCATCTTGGTAACAATGGTTTCTCAACCGACGCGTGGTATCTCTTACCGTTAGCGAATTCGGTGAGTTATAAACTTCCTATCCACTTCCATAACAATTTACTCTGTATACAGCTGTGTATTTCACAATGGGTGACTTGTTCCCTTCCGACTTACAGTCGGTTGAGATTGAGCTACTACCTAGTGTGTAGTGCTCTCTCAGGTATTTCCAACATTTGGGGTATATTCCATACCGATATTTGACAGTTAGTGCTACTATAGTCACTTACTGTTACTCATGCCTCCACATTTGGTCTTGTACAAGTACTCCTTTATTGGTGCGGTCTTGCATTTCCTATGCATCGGCCATTATAACATTATTGCTTCACAATTAACATGTTTCCAATTCATAGCTATCCCACTCGATCATTACTGCGCAAGTGCAATACCAAAACACTCAGTCATACAGAGTGCAGAGGCGTAAACTCTTGACAGTAAATCCCTTATGTGATTGCAGTAGGAATTCACACTGAGTTTCTTATCACATAGTACCGACCATTGGCTTATTGCCCAGTCTGTGTATCATCACTTGCTTGCATGTCCATTGAGTTTAACTCATAACTGGTCTTATCCCCACATCATCGTTTAACAACACTTATACAACGGTCGCTTACTGCGCACCGTACTTATTGTATAACACATAACTCACATTGTATTTACTGTCACATTAACTTCCACCATATACTTATATCATTCGTGTTATGGTTCATCCTCATTGGATGACTACTGAATGCTCCTTGAGCATCGATCATTCGAGTCACAAGCCGGCATTATTCAGCTCGGTGTTTCACTTTATACACATACTACTAAGCTAACTGCTCTCTTTCAATAATAACATCGTCCATTCTTAACATATTTCTTGAACTTGATTCACATAATTACCGCTCCTGCGGTCTCACAACATCGAGAAATCCGCACTCTTAATGCAGTGGTTCGTTTACCACTTTATTCACTTATACAACATAACTTCTACAATCAATCGAATTTATATAACATATCTTGCTTATGGCTTATAAGCCTCATTTGCCTTGAGCTGGGCTCATTGCAGGCTGTCCACACACATGTACTTCTCTGTACAATATTACATGTTTAGAGGTTGTAGTGGCTCCATGACAAGGTCGTTGCATTCCGTTTCCTTTCATGAGATGCCCCTTAGGTTTGTCAGTCCGTCTCCTGACAACTTATGTCTAAACTGGGTGTTAATTTCAACCCTTATGTTTCTGTCATGTCATTTCGAGCAACAACTGTTGATGTGAACACCCTTTAAGGATTGCTCCTGGGTGTTACTAAGTTATGCCTTTACATCTAGTTCACACTTATTGGTACATTCCGTTAGCCACGCCGTTTGCGTTCTTAACTGACTTATTATCCTTTCTGTGAAGATCAACATTTCCTGGTAGTGTAGGTGCTTATTATGGGAGTTTCATCCCGTTCATTGCACGCTAATGTGTCCACATCAGGCATCTGCCTTGCCATGCATAGGCTGGGTCTCCGTTCCAGCTATCAGGTTTATCCCTGAAGATCCTTAAGTCATATAAGATGTCTTTACATTCAGTTAGTGCACTTCGCACCTCCTGACTCTTAAACATTTCCTTGAAAGGAATTCACTAATTCCTTTAGTCTCGTTAACTTGACTTGTTCCTTTACTTCAACCATTCCTTGTAATCCTTAGCTCTTGTTTGATTTATACTGCCGACCGTAGTACGGAGTCGACTACTTCCCGTGTTCCGGACTCTACTTGTATACATATGTGGGGTACCATATTGGTACATTGCTACTTACCCAACTAACCCATAAGTAGGTCTGCCAGGCCCACAAGCTCCTATCGGAGTGCGGTCGTCCCACATTCAGTTGGTACACTCGTAGTGTCCGTCACACCCTAGGTGAAGTATTCTGTTGTCAACTCCCTTATATTGTCCCGTGACAATATTCATTCCATGCTTCCCGAACTTAATCGAGGGAAAGTTTATCCACTGTTGTATCTTATCATCTGCCCTTGGTTTTACTGGTTTGGTTTAAAAGAAGGCTGGAAAGAAGTGTTGGTTTGAAAGAAAATCTGGTTTTGAAGGAAAAGGGTTTGAATAAATCTGGGTTGAAAGAAAATTTTCATGGTTTCACAACATCTTCTTACCTTAACCAAGTCTAGCTTCTTGCTGACTGGTGTACTTACAATTACAGAGGTTAGGCTAACAGGCCCTTCCACTGTTATTACGATCACACTTAACTTTATGGTACTTTACCAAGTACTTTGTATTTGTTAAAATTTCTCCGAACAGCCCTGTTATAGCAGCACTTGCCATGGCAAGTGCGCCATGCTAACTGGCTATCGGTTCAACACTTACCGGTTGCGGTATTGTTCTTACCCGCACTGTCATCAGTGGCCTTGTTGGCCCTCACTGATCTTACTGTCTTGATAATAACTTTTCTAGGTGACTTCTCACTGTCTTCACATGACGATCATCAACTAGGGTGTTTCCCATTCTGGGAGACCCCTTTTTCTTGGTATTGTATTCTCTTTGTAGCCCGTTCCACGTATTTGGGCACTACGTTGTAGTTCCCTTGTCGGTTGGTATACTGTTGGTGTATTATTTATCAACTGTGGTTCCGTAGACACTCGTCTCGGGTTTTATTAATCCATTTCTTGCCTGTTGCACGGTTGGTGCGTTGCAAGTTGGTTATTCTCGACTGCTTGGCATGTCGACCCAGGTTGCCGGAAATTCTATTCTCCTATACACAAAATCCTTCATTCTTCGCTATTTAATGCGGTTAACATTGTTCAAATGGAGACCGTCTCCGGGATTCCCAGTTTTCGGGATCTACCGTATGACAGGTTCTCCGTACCTTTAGAGGTATGTAATAACAGCCAGATCGGGTATCCCGAGTATGAGAGGACTTTCATCTCTCTGGCGTTCTTTCCCTAAGTTATATACAGGGATTGTGGAGGGTGGGATGGATATTGTAGGTTTCCAGTAGTCACTGGTAGTTCCTAACTAGCGTATCTCTCACGCTATCACTCAACCCTTAACCCAAAGTACTTAAATCCTAACTCGGTACTTCCTAAGCTCGGTAATTCAGTCATCAGAGCGATACTTCGCTCTGATACCACTTTTTGTAACACCCCATCCAACATTAACACACTTACAATAAACTGCAGCGGAATAACAACCTCGTCACATTACTCAACTCGTTGGTGTTACACGCCGTTAGCCACCCACGTGGCTAACAAGGCTAATACATACACATTGTACCGGTCTGATGGGCTAAATTCCCGAGCGACTACACATTACTATACCTTTCCATTAACACAACAACAACATACACCTCCCAACTATACCGAGTATTTATAACTAATGCCGATAACAATTTCGGTCTTACTACACCTACTGTACATATACAACATAAACAATTACCCATGAACAATGACTACCCCGTCCTACTCTCTCGACGGCTTCCAGCTCCTTGTACCTGAAATAGGAAAAGAAGAGAAAGGGTGGCCCCAAGGGGCTCAGCACCTTTGCTGGTATGGTAATCCCGCAGCCCACATGCTACCGGGCCACGCACAACTAATTGTCGTCTTAGCATGCGGTTGATTATTTTTAAATCATACATGCAACTGTAAACACACAACACATAATCATTTCGCCTCAACGGGCTCAACAAACGGATAATATATCCTTACTTAATAAGCCACTCATGGTATTCATTATCCCTAGAGTGTTCCTCCTCTAATGGAGCTACTTCCTTAATAGACGACACTTACCCTTAAATCGGGTTATCCTTAAACGCCTCTTATCACAAACTGGGAATCATATCCATGATCCACATACTCCACATTTTACAACATATAACATACACTACATAACAACACATAACAACACTTGCACGTTTCAACGTGTACATCATAACATCACAATAGATATTGCATCACAAACAAATTACATAACATAGCGGGAATGGTTCTCTTAGGAACCGACCCAAACATTGTTTATACACTGGTGAGCCTAGAGAATGTTGCCAGTCTCATGATAAGCTCGTTATACAATAGCAACAACACTCATTACCGTCCTAATAGTCGGACGAGTAACTTAAGTTAAGGCGGTTCGGGTTTGGAGGCCCGAACACACCACACAAACACATGTTCCCCCTAAACCGATCATAAGTCAGAATAGCTAAGCTTTGGAATAAGCTAATGGGAGATCATAACCCGTGAGGGAAACAACCATAACAAAGAGAAGGGTAAGGCTAAAAAGGATACCCTCTCCCAAACAACGCGCGACCGGCCAAACCGGATTCCTCACCACTGTTAGTTCAGACTTACTTTAGATATTAGTTAGAACCCCACTATGGAGTCTATCATAACTACACACCATACAGTTACAACTGGGTTAACACACAAGGGAGATCCCTACATTCACATACGCATATCACACAATTAACACACGCATAGCCGTGGTTAGTACGTCCCATGGTTCGGGTCGTTTACTCCGAATACCGAACTCTCATGTGATCCTAGACTCAGTTAACTAAGGTTAACACTTCCGAGGTTAAATGGTATCGGAGTTGTACACGCCACATAAATGAATTACTGTAAACTCATTACATGTTTAATCTTACAACGTGGCAAACATACAGAAAACACATTGGCATACAAGCCGGTGTAATCCGGTAGGACACAGGTTGCAAGAAAACCATACCTGTCACCGGAGTCCACTTTACCACGTCCACTTATGTTCCTCGAGCAATTCTCGAACAACTGTTAACATCACATGTGTTTTTATTAACATCGGGGTTGCTTGATTATTTAATGTATAATGCTTATAATTTTTCCCCGTTAACTTAGTTAAATAACACATTTTTAACTTGTTTTACTCTCACATTTTATACAACTTTTCACCCACTTAATTGTCATTAAAACTCACCTAACAATCCTTAACAACCTCAAACATCATTAACCATCAATCCCCATCATTACACATCATTTCCATACCTTAAACAATGTTTTGGTCCATACAGCCCTTGTCCGAACTTGTGTCCGGACTTCCCAAGTTCGACACAAGCCGCGACCTAATACTGAAAACCATACACACGTCCGAACTTGTGTCCGGACTTCCCAAGTTTGGACACAGTTCGAGAGTAATCCCAGATAGAAACAGTCACGTCCGAACTTGTGTCCGGACTTCCCAAGTTCGGACACAGTTCGAGAATGAGAAAATCCTTTACCCAACAGAGCCTGTCCGAACTTCCATGTCCGGACGGAAGTTCGGACACGGCAAAACATTCAATTTCCAAGTCTTTAAACACTTAACCAATTTCACCAAACTTCTCCTAAAGCCTCATAATGTTTCCTAACATCATTTGGCACATCAAACACACCTTTAGCCATGTGCTAAGCTCTTTAAATCTCTCACCAAAACCATCTTATCATTCACAAATTTCTTACAAAATTCCTAGCACTTGGAATGTTTTCTCCTTAAGATTTCTAGGTGGTATTTCACCTATGACCTCTACACTAAAATGCTTCTTCACCTTCATAACATCATCTCCCAAGCATCTCCTCTTACTAACCAAATCCTCTTTTCACAACTTCTTGAATTCCTTTCTCAAAACCTTACCTAAACATCATTCCCTCCTTATTCATCAACTTTACCCAAACTTTAAACAAACTTCTCCAAGACTTTATTACATCCTAAAACACTCATTAAATTCCTAGAACTTCCAAGATAGCACCTAATCCTTGTAACACCTTAATGCACGTTTTCTTCCTTAGTGAAACATTTGTTCACCTTTAATACTTCCTAGTTCACCAAACTTTCTTAAAACACTTAGAACTTCTCACACATTTCCCCAAATTTGGCCATAGCTTCTCTTGTATTTACTCACATCCAAACACTTAGGTTTTTTACCTTATTTCATTCAAGAACACCTAAAATCCATCAAACACATTTTTATACACAAGACTTCACACATTTAGCACTACATCACAATATAGTGCATAACTTAAATTGCTTGGCACTTAGGCCCTTAAACAACATGGCTCTTAGGCCCTTAAATTGCATAACCTTAAACACTGAATTTCCCACATCAATAATGCCTTTGACCTGCAAATACATACACCAATACATATGTTCTTTTACTAGTCCCTTGAGAACACTTTACTAGGTCATTCACCATTTGCTCTTTAGGTAGTTTTAACAAGCATTATAAGCTTTTTCCCTAAGGCATTAAACCACATTAATAGTTTGTTTACCTCTTTTCCTCTCAAACTTCTTTCTTGTTTCCTCTTAAAACCGATAAGGCATTTCTTTCCTTGTCAACTACTAAACAATATACCAACATTGAAATGAATATAAGCTTTATGCTTCATCTCATTGTAAACCCTAGGTTTACATTATTTCAAAACATTAATGTAGTTGTTTTACCTTGATCTTTGAAGGGTGTTTGAATATCTATGAAGAGAGGACTCCACCTAGTCCATAAGAGATTGGAATGAAGCTAGAACAAAGTCACACAAGAGCTCCATCAATGAGTATTTTCGGTCACACACACAAACATGGAGGAAACTTGATTTTTCTTTGAGATTCCTTACCTAGAAGCAAAGGAGACCAATATATGTGAAAAGACAAGCTCAAGCTCCATCAATGGTGGAACTCCATGGCACCGAAATGGGGCTCTTGAAGTTTTGAGAAGATAGAAATGAAGAGCTTGATGAGAGCAAGAGAATGGTGGTCTTAGAATTTCATTTGGCCAAGTGAGCTAGGAGATACAAGTGGTCAAATGGAAAATAATGGTGGTGTTGGTGTTGCTGTAGAAAACGTGAATGAGAGGAAGAAGATAGGTAGAAGAAGAAGGGAACCGTGTGAAATGAAGAAAGAAATGAGAGAAGTGAGATTGGTTTTGCTTTGAAGATATTTATAACTTAAAGCAAATAGTAACTTATGAGTCATCTTTATTTACTTAACAAGTTAACATGTTTGGTGACTCATTACTACAAAAACCGGCCCCCTTATTATTAGAAGGGTATATTAGTCTTTGTTGACCAATTTAATTACTTATAACAACATATGTTACAACTAGCTTATAAAATCACTATTCACAAAAACAAGGCACATAGAAGTGAAATTTTTGATTTCCCATTGATATAGACTTCCAAATGTGATACTATATAGTACACATGTTTTAAAGAGTAATTATGGACATTTAGCCATTCAAAACTCATTTACAAGACAATTTTTCAAAAACGTGCTTTAAGACTCCTTAAAGCACTTCTTGTGTTTTAACTTGTTTTCAAGCTTGGTTTTCTTTGGTAATTGATTTAATATGTTCATTAACATATTTATAAGGTATAGGTATGACCATTAGGTCTTACACAAATTTATCCCAAGCTTAGAGCACATTTTGCTCTTATTGACTTTAAGGTATTTATTTGTGTTTTATTTGGTTTAACTGTCTACCAAAGTTTCCTAAGGACTTAATTAGCCTTATTAAATCACAATTGAATATTATTTAGTCTTGGTAGGCTCTTTGGGTCCTAACCAAGTTCACTCATAGCTTAGAGCATGTTTTTGCTCAAGCCATGTCTTACTGCTTTATTGCATTTTACTATGATTAAAATTGTACACTGATGTTCCTAAGGCACTTTTAGCCTTTACATACCATAGTTTAATATTTAAACCACATATCAAGGTTTGGGGTATTTCAATTCCAGTGTTTGGTCCGGGTTTGTAACCCCGGACACAAACCCGGACCAGGCCAGAAATGTAACAGAATGTGTTTTCTTGCATTCTAATGATGGGGAATTGAATGGTAATGATAATATAAGGTAATTAGGACATGAATAATGATGTTTAAAGGTCATTAGGAGTGTAAACAAGTTTGATAAGTGAATGAGGAAGTTGTGAGTTAAGAACCATGAGTAAAACTAAGTTAAACGGGATGACGGGGTTAAGTACGGGAGTATTAGTTTTACATACCGTAATGCTTTGATGTTAATAAAACATTTGAATGTTATCAGTGGATCGTGTGTGAACCAAGCATGGTGAGATGACACGGTAAAAGTAAAAACCCCGGTGAAAGGTATGATTTTCTCATGCCCCGTATGCTAACCGAGTTACTCTGATTTGTGTGTTTGTGTGCCGGCTTAATCAAGATTAAAGGCTGAAAATAATCCCTTGTTTGATTGTGTATGCCTTGATGTATGTTGAATGAGCTAACATACTTGTATGCCGGTGTGGTCTAACATAGTGCATAGACCGACTCATAGTGAGTATCGATTGACTAATAACCCGTAGATCGGGTAGTCTCATAAACCGATGGAAGTATGCAAACACACACAATCTATCGAATAAAGTGTAACGATAACGCAAACATACGAACTCCTAGAATGTGAGGAGAGGTACGGGTTGAGTAAATACCCGATAACGGTTAGAATACCTTATTGAAACAATCCACGAAATTAATAGGAGTGGAGAGATAAATGAACCTCCATCGAGAGGTTTGAAGATAGTCCAGGATGTGAACTTATAAGAAAAGTAAAAGAGACCTAAGGGACTATGTATCTCCCTTGAGACACGGTCGACCTCCTATATGAGGATATTACCCGGTATAAGAAAATAACCGAAAGTATGAGTAAATGAAATGTAAGGGTAACTCTTAAAACCTAAGATTAACCGAACTTGAGGAATGTTCCTAAAGTCATTAGAAACATCAAGAGTGATGCTTCTAGACTAACATACGTAATATTATTAAACTCCGAGAGAGGAGTGTATGGGAATGCGAGTAGCCCGAGAGTAGTCGGACCTATGTAAAAAGAGATAGGAACTAAGAGAGAGTTCCGGGAGCTAGTTGAACCTTCCCACCATGCTAGACCCAGAGTAGGGTCGAAAACCGGGGAAGTAAGACTATGCTCGAGGGCCATGAGTTTTGGCTTAAGTATGTAATAAGAGTAACAAGCGTGACGTAGGAGACCTGTAGTGTCTCGAGAATCTACAAGAGCTTGAGTATGAATAACCCAAGAGTGTGGGTGAGATAATGAGTATAATTAACCCAAGAGTATGGGTGAGATAATGAGAATAAGTAACCCGAGTGTGGGTGAGTATAGTACGAGTAGCCCAAGAGAATGGGTGTGTATATGAATAAGTAACCCGAGAGAGCGGGTGAGGTATTGAATAAGTAAACAAGGCATAGTGAGGAATAACCCTCAATGCCTAAGAGTAACCAGTTACCACTAACAACATTGTTATGTTAGTTAGGAATCGTGTTCCGTGATTGGATGTAGATTCCTTGTGTGATATACATATATATTGTATTGCCATGATGCATGTTGTTTGATTAAAATGAACTCCATGTATATCCGACCCAAAGTAGTCGGCGTACCGCGGTTAGCACGCGGTATATGCGAATTTCATATTCAGCGTAAGCTGACCCCCTAGGGGGAACATTTTTAGTGTGCAGGTACTTGAAGCTGACCACCGTTCGAGAGAGTAGGACGGGGACGGCTGTGAGCATGGGTAAATAGATTGTAATTACTTATGCGTTTGAATGAGGTGTAAGTTCGAGTATGTTATCGGCATCCGTATATTGTAGACTCGGTATAGGGAGATATGAATTGAGTATTGTATTTGTATGAAGTACTCGGTTGTTCCAGTTCATCAGACCGTTACGGTATGTAAGAAAGGCCTGGTTAGCCACATGGGTGGCTAACGGCGTTGTTTCACCCCTCGTTATTAATTAGAGTTCCGCTGCGTGAGTAGGAGTAATTAGTAACGGTTTAAGAGGTAATGACGAGATTTACGATTGGGGTGTTACACACACAAACATCACATGACTAACTCACGCATAGCCGTGGTTAGAACGTTCCTTAGGTTGGAAATGTTATTACCGGATACCATTCTCTTACGTTTACCTAATAATGGTTAACTAGTCTTCCGTGCACATTCGAGGTTACCGGTATCGGTACGCAAACCCACAACAACAATAACAACTGTAAACTCGTTTCATGATTTATCTTATAACGTGGCATACATACAGAAAAACACATTGGCATACAAGCCGGTGTAATCCGGTAGGACACAGGTTGCAAGAAAACCATACTTGTCACCGGGGTTTCACTCTAATGTGCCATCACATGTTCCTCGTAACATCTTTGAGCAACTGATAAAATTACATTTACTTTTATTAACATCGGGGTGACACGATTGTTTAAAGTCTAGTGCTCATAACTTATCCCTGTTATCTAGTTAAATAACTTCACATTTTAACTTGATTTACTTTTTCATTTTAATACATCTTTTCCCCCACTAAATTGTCATTATAACTCACTTAACATGTCCTTAACAATCTTATAACATCATTACTTAATAATCCCCATCATCCTATAACCTTAAACAATGTTTTTGGTCCGACCAACCTTACCGACAGACCTTACACAAGGTCGGTCCATTCCAGAACATATTACTGTCAAAAATTCTACTCCGACCGACCTTGCAAGTTCGGTCCACAAGGTCGGTCCATTCCAGAAACAATTCCCGTTCAAAAATTTAGACACGACCGACCTTGCAAGTCCGGTCCCAAGGTCGGTCCATTCCAGAAACTTAATCCGGACCAAAAATATAAGCCCGGCCGACCTTGCAAGTCCGGTCCCCAAGGTCGGTCCATTCCAGAAACTCTTTCCGGTAGTGTAAACTGAGCTCGACCGACCTTGCAGGTCCGGTCCCTAAGGTCGGTCGGCTCCGGACCTTTGTTTCTAAATTCCCATTTGACTCCAAACTTCACCTCATGAATCCTAGTATGTTCTAACCTCATTTGGGAACTTCAAACACACCTTAAGACTTCATTAAACTCCTTAAATCACCCATTAAAGATCTTCCTCAAGCATCACACAATTCTTATAAATACTAACACTTGTAGTGTTTTTCCTTAGGTTTCTAAGTGGTGTTTTATACCTATGATGACCACTATACCAAGATGTTTCCTCTACACCTTAAAATCATCTCCCAAGCATCTTTTCTTACTAACTAAATTTCCTTGTTCACACCCTCTTAAAACTCCTTCCTCATATCCTTACCTAAACATCATTCATTCCTTGTACATCAACATTACCTAACCTAAAACAAACTTCTCCAAGACTTTATTATATCCTAAAAACACCCATTGGATTTCTAGGACTTCAAGATAGTGCCTAAATCCTCGTAGCACTATATAACACCTTATTACATGTTTTCTTCCCTAGTAAACATTCATTCATTCCTCACATTTCCTAGTCCACCAAAGCTCATTTAACACTTAAATCTCCTTATACATTACCCAAATTTTGCCATAGGTTCTCCTAGCACAATGTCATACCAAAACACATTGTTTTTCACCATAAAACATTCAAGAACACCTAAATCCATCAAGAATATTCTCACACACAAAACTTCTCCAAATTTACACTACATCACAATATAGTGCATAAACTTAAATTGCTTGGCACTTAGGCCCTTAAGTAACATGGCTCTTAGGCCCTTAAATAACATAAACCTTAAACACTGAATTTCCCACATATATATTGCATTTGACCTGCAAATACACTCAACATCACATATGCCCTTTAATATTCTCCTTAAGAACAATTAACTAGCTCTTTTCCCATTGGCTCCTTAGATATTTTATTAAGCAAATCAAGCTCATTTTCCTAAGGCATTTAAACTACATTTAGATAGTTTGTTTACCTCTTTTCCTTCACAAGTTTTTCATTGTCACCCCTTGCTCCTTCTTTGATAGAAAACCGGTAAGGCTTTGATTGCTTGTCAAACTTCTAATCAATGTACAAGCAAGGTAATGAGTATTCAAGGTTCATGCTTAAACTCATTGTAAACCCTAGGTTATATATATTATCTTAACACATTAGGATAGTTGTTTTACCTTGGAATAAAAAGAGAGCTTGAATAAGCATCAAGAGAGGACTCCTCCTTGTCCTTTAAAGATTGAAATGGAGCTATGAAAGAACAAGAGAAGACACCATCAAAGGGTGATTCTCGGTTACACACACAAAACAAGAGGAAACATTGATTTTCTTTGGTTTTCCTTACCTTGAGACAAAGGAGAATGACAAGGCATGAAAATATGAGCTCAAGCTCCTTCAATGGTGAATCTCCATGGCACCAAAATGGAGTTCTTGGAGGTTTGAAAAGAGAGAAGTGTAGAGCTTGGCCTAACTAAGACAAATATGGTCTTAGAATTTGATTTGGTATATGGAGCTAGAAGTTACTAGCTATGGAAGTTGGAGATGACCTTGTTGCTGTAGCAAAACCGATTGAGAGAGGAGGAAGAAGGGTTGGCTACGGTGGGAACAAGAGAGGAATGAGAGAATGTGAAGAAAAGCTTGCTTTTGGAGATATTTAAACTAAAAGCAAATAGTAACTATGCTTTATTACTTTTCCTTGTTTATTTGATTGGTCAAGTGTGGTGACTCACACATGAAAAAACCGGCCCCCTTAGTAGTTTGGCTCCTTGGTGGTCTTTGTTGACCAACTAAGTCACTTATATTGACTTATGTCATAAACTAGCATATTTTAGTTACTATTCACAAAAACAAGGCACATACTTGTGAAATTTTTGATTTCCCATTGATTTAGACTTCCAAATGTGATACTAAGTAGTACACATGTTAATTAAAGAGTAATGATGGACATTTAGCCATTCAAAATTCATTTACAAGACAATTTTTCAAAAATGTGCTTTAAGACTCCTTAAAGCACATTTTGTATTTTAACTTGTTTTCAAGCTTGGTTTTCTTTAGTAATTGATTTAATATGTTCATTAACATATAATTAAGGTATATATATATATATGACCTTTTGGTCTTATACAAACTTATCCCAAGCTTAGAGCACATTTTTGCCCATATTGACTTTAAGGTATTTATTTGTGTTTTATTGTCTACCAAGGTTTCCTAAGGACTTATTTAGCCTTATTAAATCATAATTGAATATCACTAAGTCTTGGTAGGCTCTTTGGGTCCCAACCAAGTTCAATCCAAGTTTAGAGCATGTTTTTGCTCAAACTGTATCTTAGTGCTTGTTGTGTTTACTATGGTTTAAATTGTTCATTGATGTTTCTAAGGCACTTTTTAGCCTTTACATATCATAGGTTAGTATTTAAACAATATGTCAAGGTTTGGGGTATTTCAAAAAAGTACAAAAGGTAGAGCACCCTCTCTCTCCTCTCATTTTCTTTTCTTTCTTCTCTTTTTCCTCTTTTTCTTCATGCCAGCCGATTTCTCCTCCCCCTTTCTTCTTCCTTGTGCCAGCCTCCTCCTTCCATGGCTACTCAAACTTTCTTTGGCTTGCCTAAGCTTCATTAAAGCTCAAAACACAAAAATAAGCACATATTATTCACCCCCTCATCAAGCTCCATCATTCTCTCTTTTTAAAATCCCAAAAGGATGAAGTTAATCTCCATGGGTTTTGGCCCTTTTAAGAGAAAATCACATATTCTTGAAGCTTGGAGCCTCCTCTTTCTTCTAAGGTAAAAAGCTCCAAAGAAAATTCATTTTCTTCTTCTTTCTCTCTTGGCCGATTTCCCCCCCCCCCCTTAGTAATTCCTTGTTTTCTTTCTTGATTTGGTCAATGGTTCAACTCCTCAATGATGGTGGAACTCTTTTCTTGATTCAAGGGTAAAAACCCTCCTAAAACTACAAAGGTAAAAACCCTAGCTTTTGTGCTTTAAGCCTTTCTTTGAGTTAGAACTTCTTCTAAGGGTTAAGGAGTTTAATTATGTTAATTTTGTATTCTTTGAATGTTGGAATGGAGTTTGGCAACTCCATTGCCCATTTGACCAAAATTGAGGAAGAGGAGAGGAGAAGACTTGAAATGGGAACTCATGAGGATTTAAGGTAAGAAAACTACTTTAATGACTATATTAATTGTTTTAGAATTTGGGTTGGGGAAAATAAAAGATGAGATAAAATCTGGAGCAAAATTGTGTTTGTTGTGACTAAGAGGAATTTGTGGAATTGATGTTTGAATTGAAGGCCTTGGAGCCAATTGAAATGGGTCTATATGTTGGTATTGTTGTTTGATGGAATTTTGGGAATTATGTGTGCTGGTAGGACCCTCTATGGGTGTGGCTAGTATAGGATTGAAAAAGGTGAAAATTGATGAATGTGGATATGTTAGGTTTATAGGGAGGTTATGGCAAAATTTATGTAGAAATTGGGTGTTCTTAGGTGACTTAATGAATTGAAGAATTTGAGTGTGTATTGAGTTGAGTTGGGTTGATTAATAACCTTGGAATGGTATTTAGAGAACTAGCAAGAGAAGTGTAAAAATCTGTAGCAAGTTAGTGTATTAATGCCTTAGAGCTTTGGAGAGAAACTAGGTTGTATGACATTGAAGGGAAAGGATGGACTTGGGTATAGATAGTGCATTATTCTAGGAATGAATTGGAATGGTCAAAATGGGTGAGAATAAGAGGTAGGCTGTCAAGAGAAATTTAGAAATGCACTAGAGTGCATAAGTGCAAAAATGAGGATTGAAGTTTGTAGAAATTGAGCAATGATTTGGGTAAAGAATTTGAGTAATGATTTGAGGAGGTTTAGAGCATGATTAAGAGTGTTTTAAGGTGGTTAAACATGTTAGAAAACATGTGGAAGGTTAGGGATGAAATGGGTAGAGGAATGGAGTTGAAACAAAGTCAAAAGAAGTAAACTGGGTAGGACTGAAATACCCCTAACATTTATATAATTAAATAATGATAAATAAGTATTATTTAGGGGATTATTAAACCCCTAAGAAAAGTATATAAACACTTGGGCGTTAAAACACACCTAAACTCCTTAAGGTCAAAAACGAGCGTTAAAGACCGACCTTAAGCTAACCAAGATATATAAGCTATAAAACTCATATGAATTTAATCAAGGATCATTTTATGACCTTTAAAACACAAGTCCTCAGTTAGAACTGAGTAAAAATACAATATGCCCGGGAGTTCCCTTAAGGGCCCCTAAAGGCCCGAAAGCCCCGGAAATACCTTATAAAATAAAATAAAGCATTACACTTCATTCCAAAAGTACAAAAACACTTTACTAAACATATATGATGAAGTACTCTTGATAAATTTCCAGTTAAAGACAAAGTGCTCGGAGGTTCCCGATGAGGGCCCCATAAACCCCTAGGAGTGCCCCGGAGGAGTGCCGAGGTGGCAGGAACTCGTATATAATTAATTCTTAGAGTTCCTAACATCAATATTCAACATTCTAAAGAGAGTACTCGAGCTACTTTTTCAAAAATAAGCAAAGTGCTCGGGGGAGATTCTTAACGCTCCTTTTTGCCCCGGGAGTGTCCCGGTAGGCCGAAAATTGAGTTATGAGTCTATATAACCCCATATAACTCAATGTAACACCTTAAAATATTATTATTGAATATAAAAATGTCAATAAACACTTGGAACTCATAGCGACTAATTATTTTTCAGAAAATTCTTAAAGCACAAAAACGCACCCTCGGGTGTCATAAAAATGCGTTTTACGCAATTGCCTTGAAGTTTTTGGGGAGCCACGAGTTGATAATCTTAAAAGGGGATAAATTTACCATCTAAATAAATTAATTCCAGTGCTAAATTCATAGCACAAGTAGGGCCGATTTTATTATCAAAAAGGTACCTAAAATCAGCATTTTTACCTTAAAACTTTCATCTTTTACCATGGTATAAATGTACCAATTAAATGCTGGAACCTATTATACATATTAGTATGTTCTTAGTACAATATAATGTGACAGGAATGAATTCAAAATTTAATCCCATTTGATCCCTATATCATGCGCCAATTTAGGTCACATTTGGCTAGATTTTTACAAAAATATTGTCTATTGGATGGTGACGCACCTTAGCATGTATTATATAATGAGGTATCAAACAATTGCAGTCAGAAGAGGCTTCATTACCGCAAGCCTACACAAAGAAACAACAAGAAGAATTAATATAAGAAAAGTAAAGGAATTAAAATACAATTAGAACTACTTTATACAAGTTGCAAGAATCAAACGAAAACAACCCATGTTACCCACCTTGTGGCAGCCGATTGTGATCAGTAAAGAAGGGGATTGATTGCTACAAAAGTATTCAAGAAAGACAGCTACCTAACTATGCAATTATCTAAGTCAAATACAAACAAAACCAATTGTCTTATACTACTAGTGTGGCCGATTTCAACAAGAAAAAGAGTGCTTGTTGCTTTATTAAAATCAAGCTAAATTGTCTACCTACCTAGCTGTGAGCCTCGATTTTAAACCCTATCCTATGTTGATTAAAGTTGATTAGGATCTAATTGGGTTTTAGGTTCACTTATAACCTAAGATTAATAACTATGTCATATAACAATAATTATTAAAACCTAAGCTAGCTCACTGGAACCTATTATGAGTCGCCACCTAATTTTAACCTAGATCAAATTAGGAAAGGAGAGCTCCGGTTCGGGGGCTTGATATTCGACTTAATTAGGGTTCAATTACTTTCATTACCCCTAGAAGTCGTTTTTCCTCTACTTAGTTTAATTACGGCTTATTACGAGTCGTTTTAACCTAAGAGCGTGAGCTTCTGTTTTTTTGTGTTTTTTAACATTTTTTGACTGAAAATAAAAGTGAAAGTTGAAATTACCTAAACTAGGGTTTCGGAGGCAGAATTAGGTCAAATTTTGTTTCCGTCTGTAGCCACGGACCTAATGTCCGTAACCACGGACCCTAGTTAACCTATGTGAAAATAAAAGTCGAATTAAACAGAAGACAAAAATTTGAAAAGTCCGGGGCCACGGACAGGATGTCCGTAGGCCCGGACATAGTTTAGCAAAACCTAATTTTTTAAAATTTTAAAATCCCGCCGCCGTCTGTGGGTGTCCGTGGCCACGGACAACCCGTCCGTGGTCCCGGACTATAGGTCCGAGATCCCGGACAACCCACGGATGGGGGTTTTATGGTGGTTCCCGAAGGTGTCTTCGGCTCAAAATTTATGCACGTGTAGCCTTCAGATTCGTGGTGTTTCTTCACGTCGGGATTCTTCGGAGGCCTCGTTGATGGCGGATCCGGAAGAACTTCGAACCCAGCTTCTGACTCCTTGTTGTTCTTGATGTTCTTCACGTTTTGGTGCTGTTTTGGTGAGGGTTTGATGATGGATGATGTTGTGGGAGTTGAAAAATGTGTTTTGGTGTTGATTTTGGTGAGATTTCGGTGTTTGATTGTGGCTCTGGAGTTCAAAACGTGAAGAGAAGGAGACGGCTGCCTTTTTTGAGAGTTTAGGGTTCTTGAGAGTCTGATTTGATCATGGGATAAGGTTCCTTATATAGGCTTCCTTAAAGATAGAAAAATCCGGTAAAAACCGAGATTTACCGACGTCTTAGCACAAGGGCTTCCAAAAGGAATTTTATTATGAAATTTTACACATGGGTAAAGGATGATATTTCTGATTTTTCTAAAGTGGAATCGAATTTTTTGGATATTGGAATATTTTTAAATTCAATTTCACGTCAGATTCAATCAGAAATTGCTAGAAAATTATTGGAAATTCGAAAAATCAAAATTCCAACGCCATTATGCTTAGAATGTCATCCTCTATCATGGGTTAAAATGTCAAAGTATTTTGAATTGATTTGACCCTTCTTTGGAGGAGAGAGAAAGCCTATAGAGGGCTTAGGAGCCTTAAAAAATTACAAAAATGCCCCTGGAGATGATTAAGCTATCCCTAGTACCCTGAGATGTGCCGATCGAACCGGGAACCCTTGCTACTTGACCGAACTAGCCTATTAGTAGAGACTCTCTTCCGGGGGGTTGAAATTTTGGGTATAACAGATTGCCCCTCGTCAACTAGATTTTGTAATGGAAATGAAAAGGCTAGTTGATGCTTGAGTGATACTCCCAAAATTTTGGATCTTAAAAGACCCCACATGCAATTGGAATCTGATAAGTTGTGTCGAGCTGTTCTAAGGCGTTGACTACCTATGAGTAAAGTGGAAGGATGTCGAGCGATTCTAAGGCGTCGACCACCTAAAAGTAAAAATGAAGTAATGTCAGACTATTCTAAGGCGTCGATTACCTATAAGAATGATACGATGTCAAGCTATCCTAAGGCGTTGACTACCTAAAATGTGATATTGAGATAATGTCAAGCGATTCTAAGGCGTTGACAACCTAACAAGTGAAAATTGGGTGGTATGCGAATGCAAGGATGTTGAAATGCTAATGATGCTGATGATGCTGATGATGCTGACGATGCTGACGATGCTGATGATGCTCGGATGCTGATGATGCTCGGATGCTTCTAGGGACCGAAACCCGTTCCAATGCTCCTGGTTGGTATACTATGGGGACTTATTGCCTCTGCCCACCAACTGGGGTGGGGATAACTTCTAGATTACCAAGGGGACTTATTGCCCCTGCCCACTAGTTGTTTCTCCCAAGAAGTTGACATGAAGATGGGGACTTATTGCCTCTTCCCCGCCAACTTAGATCACGCTCTGTCTCGTACCTGTCTCGCACTGAAGATGATACTAGGTCTCGTACTGGTCTCGCACTGAAGATGGTACTAGGTCTCGTACTGGTCTCGCACTAAAGATGATATTAGGTCTCGTACTAGAGAAAATGATGGGCCTCGTACTGATGAAGATGGTGGGTCTCGCACTGATGAATAAGATGGGTCTCGAACTGAAGTCTCGTACTGAATGGATGAAGAAAAAGCTGGAACTCACACTGATTCTAGGTCTCGTACTGAATGAGGAATCTGTAGGGCCTTGCACCGATTTTGGGTCACGAACTAAAAATAAGTTAGGAGGATAATGGTCTCGTGCAAATGATGAAAACTGATTACTGGAGTGCCAAACATGGCAATGATGATAAGATGTATGCAATCAAAATATATGAAAGATACTCGTTCAAAACATGAAATTGTTGGAAAAGGTGCCAAACATGGCAATGTTGAGGTGTTATGTAAAATGCAACTAGAGTGTTTGTTGGAAGCTTGCCCAAAACAAGGAACTGTTGAAAAATGTGCCAAACATGGCAATGCTCGAGAAAGACTCTGCTGAAAAAGGGAAGTGAAATGATCATTTCCTGACTAAAAATTTCATATCTGCAATTTGTTTCTTGAAAAATAAACATGTCATTGGTGGAAGTGTGTGGTGTTTGTTGTGGTGTTAAAGGATTTTTCCGGTGTTCAGGATTTGTGATAGATTTGGGATTAGGCTGTCGTTTTGGATGGTGTTCAGGGTTATGACAGGCCTGATGTTTTTGTGGAGGTAAGGTTAATAACGGGCTTGAGAGTGTGTGTGTGGTGGTAAGGGCTTATGTGTGCCTGTGGTGGGATGGTGGTGCTCAAGCTTTGGGTTTTAATTGGTGTTGACATGGCAATTGTTGGAACCAACAATTGCCCCCAGTATCTTTCCTTAGGACAATCTGAGCTAAAGTTCATGGCAATCGATCGAAACGATCGACTGCCCCCGGTATTTTCTTTGATTATGCGCGTGAACGAGTCTCGTCCTCACAGGGTCACGGCTTATGTTTTGATGTGGTGCTTCCTAACCTACACTCAGCGTGTTTGATGCTTGTACTTGTTTTCTGCTCACGGTCACAACTTCTAGACCATTGAATTTGACATTTGGTGGATTTACGCATTCGATCTGTTACTTTCACGTGATTAGATACACAACTATCAAGTCGGAAGTCTTTAAAGCTTATAACGTGGCCATAGGGTGTGATGAAAGATGACGGGATCATGGAGGGATATTTGAGGTATGTGGAGCTTAAATGGGTGACCAAAGCTGCAACTTGCATCTTCTCTCAGATTCATCTTCCTTGTCTTGAAGTCGTCTAACTGCTTCATGTTGACGTTGTTTTCGAGCTCCTGGACTTGGACTTTTGAAGTTGTCCTTTACACCATTTCTCTTTTCGTCATTTGGATTTCTTCAAGGCACTTCGGGTTTGCCTTTTTGTTTTATCCTTTCTTGACTTTGCCTTTGGGGTTCTTGTGTTTCCCGGTTTTGGGCTTCGAGAGCTGTTTTGATGTGAGCTCTTTTGATCCTGTGTCACTCTGGGACCATTTGCGGATCGCTTCGTCATGCTGATAGCGGCATTGCTTCTTTGGACTGATGAGAATGTTATCTGAGAGTCGGGCTCCTCGCCTCCTTTGGTCACCGGGTCGGACATTCATCATTGGCTGGGTTATTTTGTGGAACTCATAATATCGAAAAGGGATATATGAAAGGCTCAGCGGGGGTGCCTAGGGTTTAATGACAGGGTTTACAAGCTTTTGGCTATGTGGTGCTGTACCTAGGTGCTTCGTCATCCCTGATAGTTGTGTATCCGTTCTTTGTTACTTTTCGCAGGTCTAAGAGTAAATTTACAAATTATCTCCTTCGGTCGGAGTTATGCCATTTACCTTACCTTTGAATGTGGTCTCACCGGAGTCGTGTAAAAATGTCACGCTCGCTCACTCATGGTTTTTCCACTTAAGACACTCTCGTGAGATTTTCACCCGGATACTCGTTCGCACATTTAAACAAAAGATAAAAGATGACAAACTTAAACTTAGATTGCCCCCAGTATTAATCCAGGGTTTATGACGACAATTTGACAAATGTGGACCCCGAACCGCAATGTGGTTTGTTTAGGGGTGAGCTGTGGTGTTTAACGTGGCATGTTCAACTTTTAGAAACAAGAGACAAATCGTTCTATTCCATAGTCGAGAAATGATTACTCTGTGATCCCTTTCCTTGAGAAACATTTTTGTTTTTTCTTTTCAATGAATGAATGAAAAATTGTTTGTACAGAAATTGTGAAAATGGAACTATGATTTTATTTATGAATCATGAAAGAAACATAAAGATTACAATCTGAGGTGACTGAAAACTTACTAAGAAAATAAGCTACTAGGAAAATTTGAAGATGCAGGAAAACATAAATAAAACGATCTGCATACTTAGAAAAATTGGACTCCTTGCTCGAGGAGGTCTTGAATCTTGTGCTTCAATGCTCGGCAATTGTCAGCATAATGGCCAGGCAACTGATGGTAGTGGCAGAATTGATTAAGATGCCTCCCCAAATGAGTGGTTCCCGGCCGAGGGGCCAGGGGCTGTAGCAGGTTTCTCTTCTGAAGCTCTTCAAACGCCTGACTTGGTGCTCGGCCAATGTTGGTGAATTCCCTTTGCGATGAATCTCGGCGTGGTAAGGGTACCGCTCTAAGATTTTAATGCGGAGCTCTAGGTCGTTGAACCACATTCACTTCTGGGAAACTGCTTTGAGCGCAAGCTACTGGCTGAAGATAAGCCTTTTCTGGTCCTGGCCTAGGTAATTTGGAGCCACTGCCGGAGTTTCTTGAGCACTCGAGCTCCAACCCTTCCTTATGAATCCTTTCCTCTAGAATACCGACTTGTCCCATCAACATGTCCAAACACGGAAAGTACATAAATTTTAGCTCACGGTTGTGTTGTTTTCGCATGTTCTCAATTATCATGCGGATTTGCTCTTGCTCGTCCATTTTGGTAGGCATGGCTGCAGCCTTTCTTCTCCAACGCTTGATGAAGTCAGACATGGACTCACCGTCTTTCTGTCGAGTTCCTGCCAGATCGATTCTGGTGACCTCGAGGTTCTTAGCATACTCGAAATGATTTAGGAAAGCCTCGCAAACCTCCTCGTAGGTTTTGGTATTCATCTTCTGAGTGAGATACCAACGCTGAGGAGTCTCGTCTAGATATCGTGCAAAAACTTTGGCTTTTTGCATGTCGTTGAGCCCTAAGATGGACATTTCCCGGTCGAACATAGCCAAATGAATCTGTGGATCCGAGGAACCCTTGTACAAAGCGAGTGTAGGCAGCTTCAGCTTTGGGGGAAGATCAACTTCAGGATATGACGCTGTGGGGAAATAATCGAAGCCAGCTGGTTTGTTGGCTTTCTCTATGCGCTCAATCCTTTTAAAAACCCTTTTAACCTCTACAGCTAGTTGGTTGTCAGGAACATCCTTCCCCCCACGTGTTTGAGGACCTTGGGCCCTAACGGAGTCAATCTCGATGTAACTACGGTTAAGATTTTCATCCACAAGCTTTTCCAGAGTGTGCTGGTTTGTCCCCTGGAGATTAGCCTTACTCCTCAATTCCTCGACAATGGACTCCAAGACCTTGCACCTTTGCTGCACAGCGGCCAACTGGGCACCCGTGTTGATCGGATTTCCTTCTTCTGCCATATCTGGATTCGGGCTTGCCTATTTCCAAGAAGTCCATTATTAGCTAACAAGAGGAAGTGGGTTGAAAGACACTACGGTGAGAATGACACTTCACAAGATAGATCGAAACAGGCTTAGGCTGAAAGCAAGTGGGCCAGGATACCCAGAAAATGAGGTGTTTGGGCTGAAGTATCTTTTAGACTATGAACTCGAATTTGGACTGAAATCTAAACAGATGGTTTTGATTGGGCCTGAGAGGTGATACCTAGATCTAGGGTCATGATAAGAAGTCTACCTAGACTAGAATGAGCCCTTGGGCCGGAATGTGTTTGGGCCTGAAGTAAAGCGCATGAGCTGGAATGGTCCCTAAATCACGAATGGGCCTAACTTTCTTTGGGTCAGAGAAGATGGTTGCAAAGCCAAAGAATGTTTTATTCTCAAGACTTGTGAGTAATTTCATGTTCAGGTGAATTTCTTTTTTATGGGCCTAGAACTAATTGGATAATTCAAATTGGGCCAGAAGAGAAATCACCTAAGTCTAGGCTCTTGGGCCGAAGCCCGAACGACTCACATGTTAAACCAAACAGGGCCTCTGGGCCGCAAACAAATAGAGCTGCCAATTCGTGTTGGGCTAGGTTGATGTAGGAGAAGTTCCTATCAATCTCTAGGCTGGGTAGTGGGCCGATCATACAAGCAAACAAGGTCCACACAAATTCAACATGTCCTCACTAGACGTTTAAATAGAACCGGGTATGGATCGATCCGGAGAGGTGCTTAGGGCGCGGGCCCAGGTCACCACAAAGGAATAGGGCTTGCACGCTATTCTCTTTGGGCTTCCCCACTTTTTTCACATCACCTGAAGGTGTGCGTCTACGGTCGGGTCTTTGACTGACCAAACATTGGGCTAGGTAAGGACACTGCCAGGAAAACGCTTGGGGCTAAAGCCCAGGTATTAAGGGGATGTGGTTAGACGACATCCTCCTCTTTTCCCCCGCTTATTCACATCACCTAAAAGGTGTGAGTCCCTAACAGGGGACCCTCAAATGGGTCCCGGGGTGAAATTGGTTTGCGTGGACCCTCGCTCTCATATGATGCAAGGGTGCAAAAATTAAAGTGCGCACAAAAGTAAACAATCAACATAGTAAAGCCATAAATAAACATTTTCAAGTTAAGCCCTCTTTCTTAAAATTAAACAAGTTAAAAAATTAAGAAGTTTGTCCCCGCAGAGTCGCCAGTCTGTGAGCCTCGATTTTAAACCCTATCCTATGTTGATTAAAGTTGATTAGGATCTAATCGGGTTTTAGGTCCACTTATAACCTAAGATTAATAACTATGTCATATAACAATAATTATTAAAACCTAAGCTAGCTCACTGGAACCTATTATGAGTCGCCACCTAATTTTACCTAGATCAAATTAGGAAAGGAGAGTTCGGGTTCGGGGGCTTGATATTCGACTTAATTAGGGTTCAATTACTTTCATTACCCCTAGAAGTCGTTTTTCCTCTACTTAGTTTAATTACGGCTTATTACGAGTCGTTTTAACCTAAGTACGCAAGCTTCTGTTTTTTTGTGTTTTTAACATTTTTTGACTGAAAATAAAAGTGAAAGTTGAAATTACCTAAACTAGGGTTTCGGAGGCAGAATTAGGTCAAATTTTGTTTCCGTCCGTAGCCACGGACCTAATGTCCGTAACCATGGACCCTAGTTAACCTATGTGAAAATAAAAGTCAAATTAAACAGAAGACAAAAATTTGAAAAGTCCGGGGCCACGGACAGGATGTCCGTAGGCCCGGACATAGTTTAGCAAAACCTATATTTTTAAAATCCCGCCGCTGTCCGTGGGTGTCCGTGGCCACGGACAACCCGTCCGTGGTCCCGGACCATAGGTCCGAGATCCCGGACAACCCACGGACGGGGGTTTTATGGTGGTTCCCGAAGGTGTTTTCGGCTCAAAATTTATGCACGTGTAGCCTTCAGATTCGTGGTGTTTCTTCACGTCGGGATTCTTCGGAGGCCTCGTTGATGGCGGATCCGGAAGAACTTCGAACCCAGCTTCTGACTCCTTGTTGTTCTTGATGTTCTTCACATTTTGGTGCTGTTTTGGTGAGGGTTTGATGATGGATGATGTTGTGGGAGTTGAAAAATGTGTTTTGGTGTTGATTTTGGTGAGATTTCGGTGTTTGATTGTGGCTCTGGAGTTCAAAACGTGAAGAGAAGGAGACGGCTGCCTTTTTTGAGAGTTTAGGGTTCTTGAGAGTCTGATTTGATCATGGGATAAGGTTCCTTATATAGGCTTCCTTAAAGATAGAAAAATCCGGTAAAAACCGAGATTTACCGACGTCTTAGCACAAGGGCTTCCAAAAGAATTTTATTATGAAATTTTACACATGGGTAAAGGATGATATTTCTGATTTTTCTAAAGTGGAATCGAATTTTTTGGATATTGGAATATTTTTAAATTCAATTTCTCGTCAGATTCAATCAGAAATTGCTAGAAAATTATTGGAAATTCGAAAAATCAAAATTCCAACGCCATTATGCTTAGAATGTCATCCTCTATCATGGGTTAAAATGTCAAAGTATTTTGAATTGATTTGACCCTTCTTTGGAGGAGAGAGAAAGCCTATAGAGGGCTTAGGAGCCTTGAAAAATTACAAAAATGCCCCTGGAGATGATTAAGCTGTCCCTAGTACCCTGAGATGTGCCGATCGAACCGGGAACCCTTGCCACTTGACCAAACTAGCCTATTAGTAGAGACTCTCTTCCGGGGGGTTGAAATTTTGGGTATAACACTAGCCATGATATATGGTCTTCAATTATCAAAGAAATCTGCCTCCTATATGCACATGTATTACCGTAAATGTAACACCCCTACTACGCACTTAACAATAAACGAAATCACAACGGAAATAACAACTAAACGATAACTAAACGATTCAGTGCTACAACGCCGTTAACCGCCCACGTGGTTAACAAGGCAGAATAAATACAAGCGTACCGGTCTGATGATCAGACTCCCGAGCATTAGGTACTAACATCCATATATATATAACCAACATACCGAGTATTTGATACAACCGTCACTGTAACATGTAATTGTAAACTTCCACTGTGTTCAACTGCCACTGTAATCACGACGGTGTTCAAAATACAACGCCACGGGAGCACAGGCGCATCCCGGGCTCAACATCCAAAATAATCAAAAGTATTTCTGCAGCCTAGAATCTACAGCCATTCCGCTTCCTCGATCCTCATCCCACAATATCAATATGGAGCCCCCGAGGGGGTCAGCAACCCTTGGCTGGTATTGAAATACCCCAAACCTCAGTATGTTGTTTAAACATTTAAAATATGGTATATTAAGACTAAAAAGAGTCTTACAAACTGTAACACCCCATCCAATAACAACACACTTAACAACTAACTGCAGCGGAAAGCGTACCTCATCACATTACTTAACTCGTTGGTGTTACACGCCGTTAACCACCCACGTGGCTAACAAGGCTATTTCATATACATTGTACCGGTCTGATGGACTAGATTCCCGAGCAACTGTACATTACTATACCTTTTCATTAACAACAACCAACATACATAAGCCTTCCAACTGTACCGAGTATTTACAAACTGATGCCAATAACAATTTCGGGCTTACTACACCTACGATACGTAAACAGTTTAAGTGGCTACCCATGTACAGACGACTACCCCGTCCTACTCTCGAACGGCTTCCAGCTCCTTGTACCTGAAATAGGAAAAGAAGAGAAAGGGTGGCCCTCAAGGGGCTCAGCACCTTTGCTGGTATGGTAATCCCGCAGCCCGCATGCTACCGGGCCACGCACAACTAATTGTCGTCTTAACATGCGGTTGATTATATTTGAATCATGCATGTAAACTATAAACACCCAACACATAACATTCCACCTCAGTGGGCTCAACAAGCAGATAACACATCCTTACTTGATAAGTCACTCATGGTGTTCATTACCCCTAGAGTGTTTCTACTCTAATGGAGCTACTTCCTTAATAGACGACACTTACCCATTAATCGGGTTATCCTTAAACGCCTCTTATCACAAACTGGGATTCGTATCCATGATCCACATACTCCACATTTTACAATATATAACATACACCACATAACAACACTTTTCACGTTTCAACGTGCACATAACAACATCGCATTGGAAATTGCAGTACAACAACATCACATAACATAACGGGAACGGTTCTCTTAGGAACCGACCCAAATATAGTTAATTCACTGGTGAGCCTAGAGAATGATGTCACCCTCATGATAAACTCGTTATACAACACTCATTACCGTCCTAATAGTCGGACAAGTAACTTAAGTTAAGATGGTTCGGGTTTAGTGACCCGAACACACCACACAAACACATGTTCCCCCTAAACCGATCATAAGTCAGAATAGCTAAGCTTTGGAGTAAGCTAATGGGAGATTATAACCAGTGAGGGAAACAACCATAACAGAGAGAAGGGTAAGGCTAAAAAGGATACCCACTCCCAAACAACGCGCGACCGGCCTAACCGGATTCCTCACCCCCCGTTAGCACACATTTACTTGTAGATAAATAGTTAGAGCCCTACTATGGAGCCTATCACATCCACACACCAAGAAGGTATTTCGACTGGGTTAAACATACGAGGGAGGTCCATACATTCACACACAACATTACACAATTAACTCACGCATAGCCGTGGTTAGAACGTCTCATGGTTCGGGTCGTTAAATCTGAATACCGATCTCTCATGTGATCCTAGACTCTGTTAGCTAAGTTTAACACTTCCGAGGTTAAATGGTATCGGAACTAGACACGCCACATATATGAATTACTGTAAACTCATTACATTTTTTATCTTACAACGTGCAAACATACAGAAAAAAAAACACATTGGCATACAAGCCGGTGTAATCCGGTAGGACACAGGTTGCAAGAAAACCATACCTGTCACCGGAGTCCACTCTATCATGTCCACTTATGTTCCTCGATCAATTCTCGAACAACTGGTAACATTACATGTACTTTTATTAACACTGGGGTAACATGATTGTTTAAAGTCTAATGTTCATAACTTATCCCCGTTAACTTAGTTAAATAACTTCACACTTTAACTTGTTTTACTTTTACATTTTAGTACAACTTTTCCCCCACTAAATTGTCATTATAACTCACTAGGGTTTACTACTTAAACCACACTTAGTTTGTTTTTTTTTTACATGTTTTGGGCCGTCCGACCCACCGTCCGACCCACAAACTGGGTCGGACCGTTCCAGAAACTTTTTCCGTCTTTCAAATCCACCCGTCCGACCCATGTCCGACCCAAGACCTCTGGGTCGGACCATTCCAGAAACATCAACGGGTGAATTAACAGAGGCTGTCCGACCCACCCGGTCGGGTCGGACCACTGGGTCGGACAACATCAGAACTTGTCCAAAACTTGTCAAACTTTCTCCAAACTTCTCCTCAAGCCTCCTAATGTGTTCTAACATCATTTGGCACATTTAACCCTTCATACAACAACCATAAAACTCATTTTATAACTCCTTAAACATTTACTCATTTCTTACCAAAATTCCTAACACTTATAATGTTTTCTCCTTAGTTTCTCCAAGTGGTGTTTCATACCCATGATAACCACTATGCCAAGAATGTTTCCTCACCATCATAACATCATCTCCCAAGCATCCTTTCTTACTAACTAAATCTCCTTTTTCACATCTTACCCAAACATCATTTCCTCCTTGTACATCCACATTACCTAAACCTTAAACAAACTTCTCCAAGACTTTATTCCCTCCCAAAAACACTCATTGAATCCCTAGAACTTCCAAGATAATGTCTAAATCCTTGTAGCACTCTAAACACCTTAATACATGCTTTCTTCCCTAGTAAAACATTTATTCGTTCCTAACACTTCCTAGTTCACTAAAACTCATTTAAGCACTTAAAACTTCTTATACATTACCCAAATTTTGCGATGGGTTCTTCTAACACATTGTCATGCCAAAACACATTGTTTTTCACCATTAAACACTTAAGAACACCTAAATCCATCAAGAACCTTCTCACACACAAAACTTCACCAAATTTACACTACATCACAATATAATGCATCATTAAATTGCTTGGCACTTAGGCCCTTAAATAACATGGCTCTTAGGCCCTTAAATTGCATAAACCTTAAACACTGAATTTTCCACATAATATATTGCCTTTAACCTGCAAATACACTCAACATCACATATGCCCTTTAATAATCTCCTTAAGAACAATTCACTAGCTTTTCCCATTGGCTCCTTAGGTATTTTATCAAGCAAATCAAGCTCATTTTTCCTAAGGCATTTAAACTACATTGAGATAGTTTGTTTACCTCTTTTCGTCTCAAACTTCTTTCTTGTTTCCTTGAACCGAAAATAGCAAGGAGTTTGATCACTTGTCAACTTTCTAATCAATATACATATAAGGGTAATGAGCTTAGAATTCACACTTAAACTCATATACAAACCCTAGTTTAACATAAGTGTTTTTATACACTAAAATGATATTTACCTTTGAATTTGAAAGAGAACTTGAATATGTAGCAAGAGAGGACTCCTCCTTGCTCCTTGAAGATTGAAATGGAGCTATGAAAGAACAAGAGAAGACACCATCAAAGGTGATTCTCGGTTACACACAAAAATAAGAGGGAATGTTGTTTTTCTTTGATTTTCCTCACCTTGAAGCAAAGGAGAATGACAAGGCATGAAAAGGTGAGCTCAAGCTCCATCAATGGTGAATCTCCATGGCACCGGAATGAGGCTTTTGAAGATTTGAAAAGATAGAATTGAAGAGCTTGACTCAACTAAGACAAAGGTGGTCTTGAAATTGAATTTAGAACATGGAGTCATGAGTTACAAGCATTCCAAGATGGAGAATGGTATATGGCTGTAGCAAACCGATGGAGAGAGGAGGAAGAAGATAGATAACCGTGGGAAATGAAAAGGGAAGAAGAGAATGAGGTGAGAGAGTACACTTTGTTAAGATATTTATGTTATAAAGTAAATAGTGAATTTTCTTGCTTTTTCATTACTTATTTACTTATTAACTAACAAGGTGGTGACTCACCTTGATAAAACCGGCCCCCGTCATCTACTTAGGGGTAGTTTGGTCTTTGTTGTCCAACTAACTTACTTATATTGACTTATGCCATAAACTAGCATATTTTGATTACTATTCACAAAACAAGGCACATATTTGTGAAATTTTTGATTTCCCATTGATTTAGACTTCCTAATGTGATAATAAGTAGTACACATGTTAATTAAAGAGTAATGATGGACATTTAGCCATTCAAAACTTATTTACAAGACAATTTTTTCAAAAATGTGCTTTAAGGCTCCTTAATGCACATTTTGTGTTTTAACTTGTTTTCAAGCTTGGTTTTCTTTAGTAATTGATTTAATATGTTCATTAACATATTTATAAGGTATAGGTATGACCTTTAGGTCTTATACAAATTTATCCCAAGCTTAGAGCACATTTTTGTTCATATTGACTTTAAGGTATTTATTTGTGTTTTGTTTGGTTTAATTGTCTACCAAGGTTTCCTAAGGACTTAATTAGCCTTATTAAATCATAATTGACTATTATTTAGTCTTGGTAGGTTCTTTTGGTCCTAACTAAGTTCACTCCAAGCTTAAAGCATGTTTTGCTCAAACTGTCTTTATGGTACTTCATTGTTTTTACCATGGTTTAAATTGTACACTGACGTTTCTAAGGCACTTTTTAGCCTTTATATATCATAGTTTAGTATTTAAACAATATATTAAGGTTTGGGGTATTTCAATCTACCCCCCTTAAAAGAACTTCATCCTCGAAGTTCACACTTCCCACACATTATTTGGATTAAAACACGGGGATCACTTGGAAATAAACTTCCATAACCAAACATACTTTACATCACAACCTCGGACTTAACAGCCCGGGATACACATCCATACATAACATACTCACATGATAACCTCGGACTCAATGGTCCGGGTATCTTAACAATATTTGCACATACATAACAACCCTTAGACTCTCTGGTCTTGGGTAACATAACAACATTTAGACACATAGGTCTTGATAACATACACTTTTGGGAACCAGGGTCAAAATAATATTTATTACACATACCACACAACATGTCATAGCATGTATAACAATCAAAAATATCTTTTATATACACTGTGATCCCGCAGAACCCGGTCGCGATGGACACCTTCTGGTCCCCGTTCCTTTGGGAGATCAAAACATTCACTTAATTTTTAACATATGTACTTCTCATGTCGCCGGTCCGAAGACAAAGGCTTATACGTCCTCAGCTCGTGAGCAAGTACTACAAAAATATTCTTTACTAGGTTAAGTATAAGAGGATCCTTTATTCAAAATATTAATCGATTGTTTGGGAAATACCAATTGAAAATCCTTTTTGAAAACGCAACACAACTCCAAGTCCAACTTATGCTCTTTGCTTCTTTCCTTAGCGTGATTAGTTATGACCACTTAAGGGGAGCTTCAAGAATCATCCAACCCTGATGTGATCAGCATCAGTGTCGAACTATCCTTCCACCCCATTTTGTGTTCGGCTTCCCTTGATCGCATGCAAATCAAGTTCCACTTCCCACTTCATTTTCAAGCATCAATTAATACACTCATTTCCAATTTTCTATCTTTTAAATCATTCTAATCATGATCATAACATCTCCAAGGGATAGAACTTCATCTATCAGTTATTTCCATTCACTTTAATCCTGTTACCTAGGGAATCTTATTCTCACTAGGTCCTATGTCGGTTTCATACCCTTTTTATGAATCACTATATTGTATATATATACACCTATATTTTATCAAAATACAACACACAGTTTCACATTTAGTGTCATATGAACATATAATGTCGGGGTTTTAGTTCCCCGGGAGTTTCTCTACTCCCCACACTCGCACTATCACACACAATTGTTAAAAAATAAACACACTTATCACAATGGTATTGCAAACGATTTATTTGGTATATTAAAAGCCTAGAAATAATCCTAGAATTCAATAATTCAATAGATCGTCAGGTTGCAAAAATCCCGGTCAAAATAGTATAGCAAATTATGAAGCGACCGGGGTGTCAATCCACGGGACTTGATGTGGTAAGTCTAGCCTTAGGTAATGGTTACCTCAAAGGGGGTTTGTTTTGGGTTTGGGTTTCACAAAAAGGTAACAAGAAAGTAAATAGCAGATAAATTAAAGTGATAGTCTTGGGAGTGTGAACGGTACTCTAGGTTCAGGGAGTTGTTTCACTAGCTAGGTTCTGCATATTCTACTACTTAAGTGGAGACTTGGATTGGCTTGTAATTCTCAATTATCTATTCTGTATTAAGTCTTAATTCCAGATATCTCATCTAGACAGGACATGTAGTTCTAGTCTAGACCTAGCAAGTGTATCTAGATGGTTTTATTGCACAGAATTACTAGTCTGGTTTTGGTCCGGACTAAAGCTCCAAGTGACTAATGTAATCTATCCGATTGCAATTATCACAGGTAACAGGTTAATAGGACCGTCAATGCTAATCACCTTATCTGATCATAACATGATTCGAGGGCTTATAATAAATTCATGACATTTATTAAAAGCATTAACCTGAACAATCCAAATAGTCTCAATAAAGCAGTAAAATAATGCAGAGTTTAACTAGTTACAACATCCCTTCCCCTAGAGTAAATCCTCTTAGCTAGACATAGCGATTATAATCATAAATGAGAGAGAGTTGAGAGAAATCATCTGTTACGAAGATCTTCTTGCTCGCTCCGTCCTTTGTCCTTGCGCTATGCTGGTTTGGAGGTTGGTCTTGATGACAATGGAGTGAATCTGGTGAAATGGGGCGAAAGTGGAAGTTTTGGTGAATTTGTGAGCTGTCCGGATCAAATGGGTCGGACGTCGATCCGGACGTGAGATGTCCGGCTAAGTCCAGGCGGACGCAATCCGGACGGGAATGAAATGTGTGTGTCCGGATCCGGACTTGATCCGGACAAGGCTAAATGATGTGAATGAGTAGCGGAATATGTATATGGGTGAGTGCGGGGGATTACGGAGGAAGTTTGAGCAGATGAATGTAAATGAATGAGTCGTGAATGAATGAAAGATGCAGACTGTGGAGGAGGTTGGATGAATGGATATGGAGTGTATGTGAACGAGAGAGTATGCAGTGAGGGAGAGAAGTGGAGTTTGACTCTGAAGTCTGGTGCGATTTGGAATGAAGGCAGGAGCTGGTTTATATAGGATTAGAGGGAAAACAAGGGTTAGTGGTGAGTTTTGGCGTTTGTGGTGAGTGGATAATTTGATTGAGCATGGGCATGAATTAATCAATGTTGAGGTGCGCCGCTCGCCTGTTAGTACACCGATTGTCTGTTTAATGTGCCGCTCGATAATTTCGCCGAAAGGCTGATTATCAGTGCGTGCATTTTTATTTTTCAATTCTGTGTGACGTCCGGATCTGTGTCCGGATCCGGACATGAGACAAAGATTTTGGATCTGAAACTCGGGTTGTGTCCGGATCGTTGTCCGGATCCGGACATGACACAGAACTCTTGAATCTGGATTTTTAGGTCACGTCCGGGTTTACGTCCGGCCAAACATATCCGGACATGATACGTCCGGATTTGCGTCCGGCCGAACTGATCCGGACATGACCAATTTTTGTGTCTCTTCTCCTGATTTGTTCCCCGTTTGTTGTGTTGTAATCCTTATGATGTAAAATCTTCATTTCCTGGGTTTTTCCTATATTTAGCATATAAAATACATCAGTTCTTATCAAAACATCAATCTTAGGAAAAACACATAATAAGTGGGAAACATTGCCTGAATTGTTACAAATTATAAGGTATTTAAACCCTAAAAAGCCTATATGTTTCACACTTATCAGGTATTCGCATCTTCTGTACGCAATTACCACAATTAAACCATGAATGAATGCGTATGTTTATGTAACACACACATCAATCATCAAAACAAATTATTTTGTGCTATGCACAATATAGGTCACATACACTTGTACGGTAATACACACTAAGTGGTTTTGCGCTCTACCCCCCTTAAAAGGGATTACGCCCACGTAATCAATCACTGAACATTGGCTTAAAATGTTCTGTCGTCGTGAAGTGTTTTAACTTGCACGCGGTTTGTTATACAATGCATTCCGATTAGAGGATCTTAACCATATTGGTGGTTTAGCTCCTAAACCAAGAATTCCCATTGGAGTTTGCTTAAACTCTTAGCTGGTTTCGGTTCTGGCCTGTGAGGCTTCTAGGCGTTAATAATTAGCCAATATTCGCTATTCACGTTGTACACTTGAATCACTGGTTCACTAGTGTCTGCTGCGCAACTCTGACAACTGTAGGGCGTAGTTTGCCTCATTCATTATTCTTACTGTATTGTACATCTCCAATTATCGTCTTTATCTTGGTAATAACAGTTTCTCAACCGATGCGTGGTATTTCTGACTGTGAGCAAATTCGGTGAGTTTCAAAACTTTCCATCCACTCCTCTAATAATTTACTGTGTATACTGCCATGTGTCTCACAATGATTGACTTGTTTCTTCCGACTTACTGTCGGTTGGGATTGAGCTACCACCTAATGTGTAGTGCTCTCTCAGTTATTTCCCACACTTAAGGTATATTCCATACCGATATTTGGCAGTTAGTGCTGCTGTAGTCACTTACTGTTAATCACGTCTCCACATTTGGTTTGGTACATGTATTCTCTCATTGGTGCGGCCTTGCATCTCCTATGCATCGGCCATTATGACATTATTCCTCCACAATTAACATGTTTCCAATTCCTAGCTATCCCACTCGATCATTACTGCGCAAGTGCAATACCAAAACACTCAGTCATACAAAGTGCAGAGGCGTAAACTGTAACACCCCTACATCTTACTTCACAACTAATTGAAATCGCAGCGGAAATAAATGACTAAGCAATAACTAAACGCTTCGGTGCTACAATGCCGTCAACCACCCACATGGTTAACAAGGCAGAATAAATACAAGTGTACCGGTCTGATGATCAGACTCCCGAGCATAGAACTAAAACCATAAATACATCATATACAATACCGAGTATTTAAATACATTCCTTCACTATAAACTGTCAATATACCGCCATAGTAGTTTCAACGGGATCAAAATATAATGCCACGGGAGCACAGGCGCATCCCGGGCTCAACATCCAAAATAAACCAAGGTACAACTGCAGCCTAGATCCTACAGCCACTCTGCTTCCTCGATCCTCATCCTGCAGTAAAAATATGGAGCCCCCGAGGGGGTCAGCAACCCTTGGCTGGTATGGTTAACGCGCAGCCCATCGGCTACCGGGATACGCGCAACTAATTGTCATGATAACATGGCATTCATTTTATACATAACATAACATAACATAATATGTGGCATAGCATCAATAGTGCATAGCACAACATCACATACACAGTGGATACTCTTTCCACAACAACAAACCAAGAAGGTTAAACAACATAAGAGCCTAGAGAATGGTTCACCCTCATGTTAAGCTCGTTACACACACTCATTACCGTTCTTTTATTCGAACGAGTAACTTAAGTCACAGATGGTTCGGATATAGTGACCCGAACACACCACACAAACACATGTTCCCACTAAACCGATCATAAGTCAGAATAGGTAAGCTTTGGAGGAAGCTAGCGGGAGATCGAACGCCAAATTAAGGGGAACAATCTTAACAACATAAGAGTCGAATCTGATTCAGATATCTACTCTTAACTTACATGCATGACCGGACAACCGGATTACTCACTTCCCAGTTAGCACTTGTTAGAAGTTCACGGTGGAACTTTAACAAACATTACACAACAGGTGGTAAGTCTTGTTAGACACTCACAAGGGAAATGAGTCATACCATAACATCACAATAATATGAACAACGGTAAACTCATTACATGATTAAGTCTTATAACGTTATAAACACACATAAAACAAACAACACACAAGCCGGTGTAAACCGGTATGCAACAGACTGCAAGAAAACCATACCTTTGTCCTTGCTTCGATTGATTTCCACCGTAGGTCACTCCTATACATGTGTAAGAATGTCGGTTAATTATTTACTTAACTTCAAACTTACTAAATGTTTAACATGATTGTATGACATGCTTTTAATGCCCAACTAATCCTTCATTACCTTCATTATACCCCCTAGGGTTAACTACATTAGCCACACTCTTTATTTTTTTTTTATAAATTTTTGGTCTGTCCGACCCACCGTCCGACCCACAACTGGGTCGGACCCTTCCAGTGATTTTCGGGTTTGGAAAACTTAACTTGTCCGACCCATGTCCGACCCAACCATCTGGGTTGGACCATTCCAGAGATTTTATCGACCCTTGGAACATACACGTCCGACCCATGTCCGACTCACTCGACTGGGTCGGACCATTACAGAACTTTCACCGCCTTACAAAACAACCATGTCTGACCCATGTCCGACTCACTCGACGGGTCGGACCTTTCCAGAACATTTACCGTCCTTCAAAACATGACCGTCCGACCCATGTCCGACCCAAGTCCTCTGGGTCGGACCGTTCCAGAACCATTTACTGACGTCTAACAGAGGTTGTCCGACCCAAACTTGGGTCGGACGCCATCAAAACTTGCCCAAACTTTGTCAAATCTTCACCAAACTCCTCCTAAAGCCTCCTAATGTTTCCTAACATCATTTAGTACCCTCAAACACTCATACAACATCCATAAAATTCATTATCTATCTCCTTAACACTTACTCATTCCATACCGAAATTTCTAACACTTATGTTATTTTCTCCTTGGTTCTCTAAGTGGTGTTTCATACCTATGATAACCACTATGTGAACAATGTTTCCTCACCACTACTACATCATCTCCCAAACATCTTTTCTTCCTAAACAGTTTCTTAACATCTTTACAAGTTTATAGCTTCTCATGTAACAATCCACCTCATCCCTTTTTCACCAACAATACACAAGTCCCAAATACAACCTCATCAAGAGTCTTGAAATGTCCCAAAGCATTCTTTTGCATTCTAAATCCTCTAGAACATTACCTAAGCCCTTTTTTCATCTTTAAACACCTTAATGCATGTTTCTTTCACAAGGAAAGCACCTAACCATTCTAAACATTTCTTAACTTATCAAACTCATTTTAAACCCTTAGAACTTCTTATTTGTTACCTAAATTTTGACATAGGTTCTCCTAGAACATTACTAAACCAAAACACATTGTTTTCACCATCAAACAACCAAGAACACTAAAAATCCATCAAACACTTTCTTATACACAAACTTCACTCATATAGCTCTACATCACAATATAGTGCATAATTTAAATTGCATGGCACTTAGGCCCTTAAATAACATGGCTCTTAGGCCCTTAAGATGCATAAATCATAAACACTGAATTTCCACAATATATTTGCCTTTGACCTGCAAATACACTCAACAACACATATGCCTTTTACTAAGCCCTTAAGAGCATTCTTCTAAGTCACTTCCCATTGGCTCCTTAGATCATTTTCATAAGCAATACAAGCTCATTTCTCCTTAGACTTTAAACCACATTAGGTTAGCATATTTACCTTTTTTCCTCACAAACTTCTTTCTTGTTTCCTTGTTTAAAATCGGCAAGGCTTTAGATTGTTTGTCAACTTCTAAACATTATACAAACAACATAATGAGTATTCAAGCTTTAAGCTTCATCTCATTGAAAACCCTAGATTTTACATTGTTTCAAAAGCATTAAGATAATTGTTTTACCTTAGAACTTGAAGAGAGTTTGAATATATACCAAGAGAGGACTCCACCAAGTCCTTGAAAGGTTAGAATGAAGCTAGAACAAAGCAATATAATGACTCCATTAAGAGTGATTTTCGGTCAAGACAAAAACATGGAGGAAACATCATTTTTCTTTGAGATTCCTTACCTAGAAGCAAAGGAGACCAATAATATGTAGAAATATAAGCTCAAGCTCCTTCAATGGTGGAACTCCATGGCACCGAAATGGTGGTCTTGAAGTTTTGAGAAGATAGGAATGAAGAGCTTGATGAGAGGAAGAGAATGGTGGTGTTTGTTTTTGATTTGGTTAAGTAAGCTAGGAATTACAAGAGGTCAAAGATGGAGTTTGTGTATTACTATTGCAAATCGTGAATGAAGGAAAGAAGAGAGGTTGAAGAAGACTTGGAACCGTGGGAATGAAGAAAGGAAATAAGAGAATGAGATAAGTGAGTTTGTTTTGCTTTTTAGAAGATATTTATACCTTAAAGTAAATAGTAACTTATCTAGTCTTCTTTATTTACTTAACATGTTAACAAGAGTGGTGAGTCACCACACTTACAAAAACCAGCCCCCAATAGTTACTTAGGGGTGTTTTAGTCTTTTTTGATCAATTTAATTACTTATAACAACATATGTTACATACTAGCTTATTTTAGTACTATTCACTAAAACAAGGCACATAGAAGTGAAAATTTTGATTTCCCATTGATATAGACTTCCAAATGTGATACTATATAGTACACATGTTAATTAAAGAGTAATGATGGACATTTAGCCATTCAAAACTCTTTTACAAGACAATTTTTCAAAAATGTGCTTTAAGACTCCTTAAAGCACATTTTGTGTTTTAACTTGTTTTCAAGCTTGGTTTTCTTTGGTAATTGGTTTAATATGTTCATTAGTATATAAATAAGGTCTTGGTAAGTTAATTAGGTCTTACCCAAGCTTATCCCAAGCTTAGAGCACATTTTGGCCTTTATTGACCTTAAAGCACATTTTGTGTTTTCTATTGTTTATATTGTTTACTAATGTTTCTAAGACTCTTTTTAGTCTTAATATAACATATTTAAATGTTTAAACAACATACTAAGGTTTGGGGTATTTAAATCTACCCCCCTTAAAAGAACTTTGTCCTCAAAGTTCACACTTCCACATATCCTAAATGTTAGAACACGGGAATACATATAAACAATATTTCCATACAACATTAACAACACACTTACATAACTTTGGACACAAAGTCCATACAACATAACATCGGACACAAGGTCCATACAACATATACAACATCATCAACATCATTCAGACACAACGGACATAACCTAGACGATGTATTTAAATACACGTCGTACACACATAACCGAAACGGCTCTACCCCCCTTAAAAAGGGGGTACGCCCCGTACCCTATACACATAAACACTAAGAAGTAAACAATGACGGGTACTTCGCCTTCATCTTATCTTCCAGCTCCCAAGTGGCCTCCTCAACGTCCTGGTTAGACCAAAGAACTTTCACCAGTCTCACAGACTTATGGCGAGTGTCTCGAGTCTTAGTATCCAGAATCCGTACCGGAGTCTCCACTGATCGCATGGTCGGCTCTAAGGTTAGCCTTTCAGGCTGAAGCACATGAGACGGATGAGACATATACTTCTTCAACTAGGACACATGAAATACATCATGTACCTTGCCCAACTCGGCGGGTAGATCAAGTCTGTAAGCTACCGGGCTGATCCGCTCCGTCACAACATAAGGCTGCACATATTTCGGGCTCAACTTGCCCTTCTGGCCAAAACAAAATACTCCCTTCATGGGGGATACTCTCAAAAATACCTGATCGTCCACAGCGAACTCCAGGTCACGTCTGCGCACATCTGCGTACGACTTTTGTCTATCCTGAGCTGCCTTCATGTTAGCCCGGATCTGGCGAACTTCTGCCTGAACTTGTTCTAGATACTCTGGTCCTATAATGACCGTCTCACTCGACTCATCCCAGCATAATGGTGTGCGGCATGGTCTACCGTACAAAGCCTGGAAGGGAGACATCTTGATCGATGCATGGTAACTGTTGTTGTAACTAAACTCGATCAGATGTAACTTATCAATCCAGCTGGTCTGAAAGTCAAGTGCACATGCACGTAACATATCCCCAAGTGTCTGGATGGTACGCTCACTCTGACCACCTGTCTGCGGGTGGAACGCTGTACTTAGCTTCAGCTCGGTACCAAGTGCTTCCCGTGTGGACTTCCAATACCTCGATAAGAATCTGGTATCTCTGTCAAATACAATGGTTTTTGGTACCCCATGATGTCTTACAATTTCTCTGTCAAAGAGTTCTGCCAGTTTTGCCACTTTCCAGGTGTCCTTTATCGGTATGAATCGAGCCACCTTGGTCAGTCGGTCAACAATAACCCAAATCATATTCAAACCTCCCCTTGTAGACGGAAGCCCTACTACGAAGTCCATGGAAATATCATGGAACTTCCACTCAGGCACTGGCATTGGCTGTACCATACCACCAGGCCGTCGGTGCTCAAACTTGACCTTCTGGCAAGTGAGACACCTCAATACATAATCAGTAACATCTTTTTTCATTCCAGTCCACCAAAAATATCTTTTCATACCCTTATACATATTTGAAGCTCCGGGGTGAATCGAAGTAGTAGAACAATGGGATTCACTCAATATGCGCTCCTTCAACTCAGCGCTACTCCTCGGTATACACAGTCGGCCATTAAGCCTAATCAGGTCATCATCGTGGAGTCTGAAGTCGTACTTCTGACCCTCGAATGTGCCATCAATAAGCTTCGGCCTGATCTCCAACATATACTGATCCGTCATCTGAGCACTCCGCACCTCTTCAACCAAGCCAGTATGAGAGACTAGCGAATGGAGAGAGTGTGCTCGGCGACTCAATGCGTCAGCTACCACATTTTCCATACCCTCTTTGTGCTGTAGATTAATGTCGTAGTCATTTAGAAACTCAACCCACCTTCTTTGCCTCATGTTCAACTCCTTCTGAGTGAACAAGTATTTCAAACTTTTATGGTCAGAATAAATTGTTACACTTACCCCATACAAATAATGTCGCCATATCTTCAATGCGAAGACAATGGCCCCCAGTTCTAAATCGTGGGTAGGGTAGTTCTCCTCATGCTTCTTCAGCTGTCGGGAGGCGTAAGCTACGACCTTCCCGTGTTGCATCAATACATAACCCATACCTCTGCCTGATGCGTCGCAATAGACCTCAAAACCATCTGGACCGTCTAGTATAGTCAGGACTGGTGCAGATGTCAGAGCATCCTTGAGACTCTGGAAAGAACTCTCACAGTCGACTGTCCACTCGAATGGTGCATCCTTTTTCATCAAGGAATTCATCGGCTTTGAGACACTGGAGAAGTCCTTCACAAACCTCCTATAATAACCTGCCAGACCGAGGAAGCTCCTGATATCGGTAACTGTCTTCGGCCTAGGCCAGGTGCGCACTGCATCAATCTTTGCCGGATCAACAGCGATCCCGGCCTCAGAAATCACATGTCCAAGAAAGGATACTTGGTTCAGCCAAAACTCACATTTTGAAAATTTAGCATACAACTAATTCTTCCTCAATGTTTGTAACACATTTCTCAGGTGGCTTTCATGCTCACCTCTCGATTTCGACTACATAAGAATATCGTCGATGAAGACTACCACAGACTTGTCCAACTGATCTTGGAACAGCGGTTCATTAATCCATGAACTTCGCTGGTGCATTGGATAACCTAAACACATAACCGTAAACCATAATGTCCATACCTAGTTCTGAATGCTGTCTTCTCATATCACTGTCACGATGGCTATCTGATGGTATCCGGATCGTAGATCTATCTTGGAAATACTGATGCTCCCCTCAACTGATCAATAAGTCGTCGATGTGTGGTAAAGGGTAACGGTTCTTCACGTAACTGCATTCCAGTTTTTGATAGTCAATACATAGGCGGAGACTACCGTCCTTCTTCTTCACAAAGAGGACCGGCGCTCCATGGTGAAACACTAGGGCGGATAAATCCCTTGTCGAGTAGGTCTCTCAGCTGCTCCTTGAGCTCTGTCATCTCTGCTGGAGCCATACGATAGGGCGCCTTCGCAATTGTCCGGTGCCCGGAACCAGATCAATTTCAAACTCTACTTCCCGTGCTGGCGGCATGCCCGGCAGTTCCTTAGGAATACATCAGGAACTCCGACACTACCGCACATCTGGGCTAAACTCTGGATCTCTCTCTATGTCCTGGACAGCAGAGGTATACATCACTCCCTCGTCGTAGTTCACGACACATAGCCATGGCGGTGATGATCTGAGTCGAAGGCTCCCTGGGGCCTCTGGCGGTAAGATCTAGTAAACCCCAATGGACTCCGAAGAAGCGATGATGCTCGGCACACAGGATTCTGCCCTTGTACCGCTCCAACCAGTTCATTCCCGACAATCACATCAAAACCGAGTCCGTCGAACTCTATCAATCGATCGGATACTCTTCACCTCTGTTCGTCAACAACATCATCTCGGTGGTAGCTGGGTACACCTGATCCGCTCTTTCGAAGGGAGAGTGACTAGGAAGTCTGGCATCTCATCACCGTCTAACCCCAGCCTCTTCGCAAAGGATAGCGAAATAAATGTATGAAGGCTCCGGAGTCGAACAAGATCGAAGCGTCCACGCCATTGACTGGAAAGGTACCGGTGAGGATGTGCCTCTTGCCGGCTTCTGCCTCACTGCAGACACTCAGTATACCTCCCGTTCCGAGAGCACAGCCTAATTCATTGGCAAACTAATAAGTATTGGGTAACAACACGGTTGATATACTTCAACAACTTCACTTTATCCATTAACACCTCTTTTTACATCATACGTTGTTTACACTGCTAACATAACTATACAAACATAACATCCCGTAACATACACTGGCTTAACACATACATAATTATACAAGGCTTTAAACTGTCTGAAGGTCAAATTCAAACGTCCGGGTTTCATGTGCGTGGCATTGATCACTGCCGACGGTGCGGTATTCAGTTTGATCTTTCTGATGCCATGATATAGCATCCTTGACTGCCCCCCATGATTACACATCTCCTGACTTTAGTACTAACTTCTTTGCGAGATCAGCACGCTTCTGCTCACCATATATAAATCTGTGGTATCACCAATGGACCAAGACACCACGGGTACTCCCTTACTTAGAGACTCGGGTGACTCGTCCTTATCTTGGTGTAAACCTAATCGTCCACCTTTCTGGTAGAAGTTCACAATACACAATCTGCTTTAACACTTGGAATTGAATCCGTTTCAACTTGCTGAGCATCCCCACGGCGTGGTTAACGACCGCAAGGAACTCCTCAGTATCACCGGTACAGTTGCTCGCTCCGTCTTCAGCTCGCACTTCCTGATTGTCTTGGTTGTAAGGATTCCATTCTACCCATGCACATCATCTTCAATTTCATTTCTTGATCCGCTCGGTGTATTCAGTGTGTAGAAACCTCCAGGTGTTGCTCCAAGTTCATTGCATCGTCTGATGAATGGACTTGTGCTTCCGTGTCAGGTATCCATTTAAGAGTATCATACCTGGCTGGATAACCGACATTGCTCCATTGGAAAGTCGGTGATGTTGATAGTGGTTTCTTCAGGGTTTGGTGTGGGTGGGATTGGATAACATATATTGAAGGTTCCTTTAAGTTTATAATTACCTAATTAGGTGACTTTCACACTATACTTTAACTCTTTACTCACATGATAATACACTTGGACTCACTAGTACACACATGCATGAAATGCGGTATGCACACTTATTTCATTCAACAGTTAGGCGGTACCTGGTCTAGAAGAGGGCCCTGGCGCCAGACCGGTCCACCACATTCAGGGCGGCCTTGCCGGACCCTGACCCCTTCCCCTTCTGGGAATCAGTGTGCCTCTGATCTGTGGGTGGCTGGTTAGCCGTCTTCGGGCCATCAATAGTCGCTGTGGCCTTACCCTTCCACTGCCCCTTGGGCTTGTTGACTCTGCTGTTGGGGTTCCGGTAACACGTCGTTTCCTTTGCAGTCCTTGCCGGGGTGGTCTCCGTTACACCACTTACAGTAGTAGTGGCACTCCGGTCCAGAGCCCGTGCTAGCTGCTATCACAATACACAATCAATACTTACTTCATAACTTAACAACATATACTTCAACTTGTCACACATGATTAAATAATTACCCTTTGGTGGGTAAGAGCGTAGGGGTTTCGCCGCATAAGCATATGTGAGCTTCAATGGCTCCTCAGTTGTGGTGGTTTGGGCTTGGCCCTTGTCACCCTAGTGCTGACTCTTCTGGGGCTGGGAATAAGGCTTTTTCTTCTTCTTTCCTCCCCCGTACCCCTGCGGACTCTGGCCCTCGCTCGTGGCCTTGCGCTTGTGCGCATTCTCCTCGTCCCTCAGACGGACGGTAATCTCAACCTTAGCAGCGGCATGATAGCACTCCTGAATTTAGGATGTCAGTCATGCCCCGCAAAACATACTCACAAACTCACATTAATACTCACTTATGGATTACACTTATTCATATCACACTTCATTTAAATTACCTGCAAGGTAGTATACTCAGCTGGCCCCATCCCATAGCGAAGACGGTGGCTGAGACCGTTGTAGAAACGGTTTACCAGCACCCGGTTCGAGTATCCCATGTCCGGTAACAGGTGGATAAGAGCGGTGAATGCAGTGTAGTACTCATCAACTGACATCTTGTCCCCCTGCCTCAGACTATCCAGCTCCAGGCACTTGGCCTCTTGAACATGCACAGGGTAGTATTTGGCTCGCAGTAGAGCCGTGTACTCCCTCTATCCGAACTGAGGATCCGCCATCCGGTCCTCTCTCACAAGCTTCCACCAACTCTGTGCCGAACCTTTCAGGTAGTAAGCGGCAAGACGGACCTTGGCCCCAGCAGGCACATCCAAGGTCTCGTAGGCGGTCTCCAACTCAGAGATGTACGCCTCCAGCTTATGTGGGTCGGTCTCCCCATGAAATGACGGGGGTCTAAGATCTGCCAATGCCTTGACCCAGCTGGTCTCTCGTGGCGGTGGCGGTGGTGGTTGAACTTCGGGCTGTTGCCCCTGCTGAATTGCAGCTACAAGTTGTGGGACCATTTGGGCTACGGCGGCCGCTACAGCTTCGGCCATAACTTGAGCCGTAGTATTTTCTCCCTGGTCATCCGTATCTCCAGTACCGCTTCCGCGGCCTCTACCTCTCGGTCTACCTGACATCTGAATTCACATGAACATTTATTAGCATTATGCTTACACACTTATCGGTTCCGACGGTTGTAACATGTTCCCGACAACAAGGCATCTCCACACCTGGTTAGTGGTTAACCTTTCCATAACTGCTCACTTAGGTAACTGTAGTTAGGTTTCCTAACTCGGTATTTTCCTAAGCTCGGTATTCCAGTCATCAGAGCGATACTTCGCTCTGATACCACTTTTTGTAACACCCCTACATCTTACTTCACAACTAATTGAAATCGCAGCGGAAATAAACGACTAAGCAATAACTAAACGCTTCGGTGCTACAACGCCGTCAACCACCCACGTGGTTAACAAGGCAAATAAATACAAGTGTACCGGTCTGATGATCAGACTCCCGAGCATAGAACTAAAACCATAAATACATCATATACAATACCGAGTATTTAAATACATTCCTTCACTGTAAACTGTCAATATACCGCCATAGTAGTTTCAACGGATCAAAATATAATGCCACGGGAGCACAGGCGCATCCCGGGCTCAACATCCAAAATAAACCAAGTACAAACTGTAGCCTAGATCCTACAGCCACTCTGCTTCCTCGATCCTCCTCATCCTGCAGTAAAAATATGGAGCCCCGAGGGGGTCAGCAACCCTTGGCTGGTATGGTTAACGCGCAGCCCATCGGCTACCGGGATACGCGCAACTAATTGTCATGATAACATGGCATTCATTTTATAACATAACATAATATGTGGCATAGCATCAATATGCATAGCACAACATCACATACACAGTGGATACTCTTTCCACAACAACAAACCAAGAAGGTTAAACAACATAAGAGCCTAGAGAATGGTTCACCCTCATGTTAAGCTCGTTACACACACTCATTACCGTTCTTTTATTCGAACGAGTAACTTAAGTCACAGATGGTTCGGATATAGTGACCCGAACACACCACACAAACACATGTTCCCACTAAACCGATCATAAGTCAGAATAGGTAAGCTTTGGAGGAAGCTAGCGGGAGATCGAACGCCAAATTAAGGGAACAATCTTAACAACATAAGAGTCGAATCTGATTCAGATATCTACTCTTAACTTACATGCATGACCGACAACCGGATTCCTCACTTCCCAGTTAGCACTTGTTAGAAGTTCACGGTGGAACTTAACAACATTACACAACAGGTGGTAAGTCTTTTAGACACTCACAAGGGAAATGAGTCACACCATAACATCACAATAATATGAACAACGGTAAACTCATTACATGATTAAGTCTTATAACGTTATAAACACACTGAAAACAAACAACACACAAGCCGGTGTAAACCGGTAGGCAACAGACTGCAAGAAAACCATACCTTGGTCCTTGCTTCATTGATTTCCACCGTAGGTCACTCCTATACATGTTTAAGAATGTCGGTTAATTATTCACTTAACTTCAAACTTACTAAATGTTTAACATGATTGTATGACATGTTTTTAATGCCCAACTAATCCTTCATTACCTTCATTATACCCTAGGGTTAACTACATTAGCCGCACTCTTTATATTGTTTTTTATAAATTTTGGTCTGTCCGACCCCGTCCGACCCACAACTGGGTCGGACCCTTCCAGTGATTTTCGGGTTTGGAAAACTTAACTTGTCCGACCCATGTCCGACCCAACCATCTGGGTCGACCATTCCAGAGATTTTATCAACCCTTGGAACATACACGTCCGACCCATGTCCGACTCACTCGAATGGGTCGGACCATTACAGAACTTTCACCGCCTTACAAAACAACCATGTCCGACCCATGTCTGACTCACTCGACTGGGTCGGACCATTCCAGAACATTTACCGTCCTTAAAACATGACCGTCCGACCCATGTCCGACCCAAGTCCTCTGGGTCGGACCGTTCCAGAACCATTTACTGACGTCTAACAGAGGCTGTCCGACCCAAACTTGGGTCGGACCCCTGGGTCGGACGCCATCAAAACTTGCCCAAACTTTGTCAAATCTTCACCAAACTCCTCCTAAAGCCTCCTAATGTTTCCTAACATCATTTAGTACCCTCAAACCCTCATACAACATCCATAAAATTCATTATCTATCTCCTTAACACTTACTCATTCCATACTGAAATTCTAACACTTCTGTTATTTTCTCCTTGGTTCTCTAAGTGGTGTTTCATACCTATGATAACCACTATGTCAACAATATTTCCTTACCACTACTACATCATCTCCCAAACATCTTTTCTTCCTAAACAGTTTCTTAACATCTTTACAAGTTTATAGCTTCTCATGTAACAATCCACCTCATCCCTTTTTCACCAACAATACACAAGTCCCAAATACAACCTCATCAAGATCTTGAAATGTCCCAAAGCATTCTTTTGCATTCTAAATCCTCTAGAACATTACCTAAGCCCTTTTTTTCATCTTTAAACACCTTAATGCATGTTTCTCTTTCACAGGAAAGCACCTAACCATTCTAAACATTTCTTAACTTATCAAACTCATTTTAACCCTTAGAACTTCTTGTTTGTTACCTAAATTTTGACATAGGTTCTCCTAGAACATTACTAAACCAAAACACATTGTTTTCACCATCAAACAACCAAGAACACTAAAAATCCATGAAACACTTTCTTATACACAAAACTTCACTCATATAGCTCTACATCACAATATAGTGCATAATTTAAATTGCATGGCACTTAGGCCCTTAAATAACATGGCTCTTAGGCCCTTAAGATGCATAAATCATAAACTGAATTTCCACAATATATTTGCCTTTGACCTGCAAATACACTCAACAACACATATGCCTTTTACTAAGCCCTTAAGAGCATTCTTCTAAGTCACTTCCCATTGGCTTCTTAGATCATTTTCATAAGCAATACAAGCTCATTTCTCCTAAGACTTTAAACCACATTAGGTTAGCATATTTACACTTTTTTCCTCACAACTTCTTTCTTGTTTCCTTGTTTAAAATCGGCAAGGCTTTAGATTGTTTGTCAACTTCTAAACATTATACAAACAACATAATGAGTATTCAAGCTTAAGCTTCATCTCATTGCAAACCCTAGATTGTACATTGTTTCAAAAGCATTAAGATAATTGTTTTACCTAGAACTTGAAGAGAGTTTGAATATATACCAAGAGAGGACTCCACCAAGTCTTGAAAGGTTGGAATGAGCTAGAACAAAGCAATATAATGACTCCATTAAGATGATTTTCGTCAAGGTAAAAACATGGAGGAAACATCATTTTTCTTTGAGATTCCTTACCTAGAAGCAAAGAACCAATAATATGTAGAAATATAAGCTCAAGCTCCTTCAATGGTGGAACTCCATGGCACCGAAAATGGTGGTCTTGAGTTTTGAGAAGATAGGAATGAAGAGCTTGATGAGAGGAAGAGAATGGTGGTGTTTTGTTTTTTAATTTGGTTTAAGTAAGCTAGGAATTACAAGAGGTCAAGATGGAGTTTGTGTATTACTATTGCAAATCGTGAATGAAGAAAGAAGAGAGGTTGAAGAAGACTTGGAACCGTGGAATGAAAAACGGCAAATGAGAGATGATACTGAGTTTGTTTTGCTTTTTAGAAGATTTTAACCTTAAGTAAATAGTCAACTTATCTAGTCTTCTTTATTTACTTAACATGTTAACAAGAGTGGTGAGTCACCACACTTACAAAAACCGGCCCCCAATAGTTACTTAGGGGTGTTTTAGTCTTTTTTGGTCAATTTAATTACTTATAACAACATATGTTACATACTAGCTTATTTTAGTACTATTCACTAAAACAAGGCACATAGAAGTGAAATTTTCGATTTCCCATTGATATAGACTTCCAAATGTGATACTATATAGTACACATGTTAATTAAAGAGTAATGATGGACATTTAGCCATTCAAAACTCTTTTACAAGACAATTTTTCAAAAATGTGCTATAAGACTCCTTAAAGCACATTTTGTGTTTTAACATGTTTTCAAGCTTGGTTTTCTTTGGTAATTGGTTTAATATGTTCATTAGTATATAAATAAGGTCTTGGTAAGTTCATTAGGTCTTACCCAAGCTTATCCCAAGCTTAGAGCACATTTTGGCCTTTATTGACCTTAAAGCACATTTTGTGTTTTCTATTGTTTATATTGTTTACTAATGTTTCTAAGACTCTTTTTAGTCTTAATATAACATATTTAAATGTTTAAACAACATACTAAGGTTTGGGGTATTTCATAAACTCTTGACAGCAAATCTCTCATGCGATTCACAACGGAATTCACACCGTGTTTCATTGAGATTCTGATCTCGTAATACTGGCTTACTGTCTAGTTTTTTTGGTATCACTTACTGTTGTATCTCTATTGGGTTTAACTCATAACTGTGCTTAGTTGCCATATTGTCGTTTAACAATACTTATACAACGGTCGCTTACTGCGCACCGTGCTCCTTGTATAACACTAACTTACATGGTCTATTTACTGTCACATTAACTTCCACACATATACTTACATCCTTCATATTATGGTTTGCCATTCATTTGGATGACTACTGAATGCTCCTTCAGTGTAGCTCACTCGAGTTACAAGCCGCTGTTATTCAGCCGGGTGCTTCACATGCTACTAAACTAACTGTTCTCTCGCAATATCAACATGATCAATCCTTAACATATTTCTTGAACTTGGTTCACATAACTACCGCTCCTGCGGTCTCACGATATCGAGAGGTATCCCCACTCTTAATGCAGTGGTTCGTTCTCCGCTCTATTCACTTATACAACATAAACTTCTGCAATCAATCTAATTTACATAACACATTTTATTTGTGGCTTATGAGCCTTACTGCTTCGAGCTCTGTCCATTGTGGATGGTTCACACCCATTTATTTCTCTGTACAACATTACATAGTTTGGATATCATATTGAGCTCCATGACAAGGTCGTTGCATTCTGTTTCCTTTCATGGGATGCCCCTTAGGATTGTCAGTCCGTCTCCTGACAACTTGTGTCTAAACTGGGTGTTAGTTTCAACCCTTATGCTTCGGTCACGTTATTTCGTTCAACTATTGTTGATGTGAACACCCTTCAAGGATTGCTCCTGGGTGTTGCTAAGTTATGCCATTATATCTGGTTCGCACTTATTGGTACATTCAGTTAGCCATGCCGTTTGCGTTCGTAACTGGCTTATTATCTTCTTCTGTGAAGATCAACATTTCCTGGTAGTGTAGGTACTCATTCTGGGAGTTTCATCCCGTTCATTGCACACTAATGTGTCCACATTAGGCATTTGCCTTGCCATGCACAGGCTGGGCCTCCGTTCCAGCTATCATGTTTATCCCTGAGGATCCTTAAGACATATACGATGTCTTTACATTACAGTTAGTGCACTTCGCACCTCCTGACTCTTAAACATTTCCTTGAAAGGAATTCACTAATTCCTTTAGTCTCGTTAACTTAACTGAGTTCCTTTACTTCAACCATTCATGGTAATCCTTAGCTCTTGTTTGACTTATACTGCTGACCGTAGTACGGAGTCGACTACTTCCCGTGTTTCGGACTCTACTCGTATACATATGTGGGGTACCATACTGATACATTACTACTTGCCCAACTAACCCATAAACAGGCCTGTCAGGCCCACAAGCTCCTATCGGAGTGCGGTCGTCCCACATTACAGTTGGTACACTCGTAGTGTTCGTCACACGCCTAGGTGAAGTATTCTGTTGTCAACTCCCTTATATTGTCCCGTGACAATATGCATTCTGTGCTTCCCGAACTTAATCGAGGAAAAGTTTATCCACCGTCGTATCTTATTCAACTGCCCTTGGTTTTACAGGTTTGGTTTAGAAGAAGGTAGAAAATGAGTATGGGTTTGAAAGAGAATTTGGTTTTGAAAAGAAAAGAGTTTGATTAAATCTAAGTTTGAAAGAAAATTTTCATGGTTTCACAACGTCTTCTTGCTTTAACCAAGTCTAGCTTCTTGCTGACTGGTGTACTTCCAATTACAAAGGTTAGTACTTTGTATTTGTTAAAACTTTCCCGAACAGCCCTGTTATAGCAGCACTTGCCATGGCAAGTGCGCCATGCTAACTGGCTATCGGTTAATCACACACACCGGTTGCGGTATTGTTCTTACCCGCACTATTATCAGTGGCCTTGTTGGCCCTTACTCGACCTTATAGTCTTGACAATAACCCTCTGGGTAACTTCAACTCCTCACTGTCTTCACATGATAATCATTAGCTAGGGTGTTTCCCATTCTGGGAGACCCCCTTTTTTTTTTGGTATTGTTTCCTCTACGTAGCCCGTTCCACCCATTTGTCGTGGTCACTCAGACTTGTCTCTTGTTTGGGCACTACGTTGTAGTTCCTTTGTCGGTTAGTATACCGTTGGTGTATCATTTAACAACTGTGGTCCCATAGACACTCATCTCGGGTTTCATTAATCCACTTCTTGCCTGTTGCACGGTCGGTGCGTTGCAAGCTGGTTATTCTCGACTGCTCAGTATGTCGACCCAGGTTGCCGGAAATTCCATTCTTCTATACACAGATTCTTCACTCTTCGCTATGAAATGCGGTTAACATTGTCCAAGTAGAAACAGTCTCCAGGATTCCTACTTTTCGGAATCTACTGTATGGCAGGTTCTCCATACCCACAGTGGTTTTTAATAACAGCCAGATCGGGTATTCCCGAGTAAGAGAGGACTTCCATCTCTCTAGCATTGTTTCCCAAGTTATAAAACAGGCATTTTGGAGGGCGGGTTGGTCACTGTAGGTTTCCAGTACACACTGGTTATTCCTAACTAGCGTATCTCTCACGCTATCACTCAACCCTTAACCCAAAGTACTAAAATCCTAACTCGGTAATTCAGTCATCAGAGCGATACTTCGCTCTGATACCACTTTTTGTAACACCCCATCCAACAACAACACACTTAACAACTAACTGCAGCGGAAAGCATACCTCATCACATTACTTAACTCATTGGTGTTACACGCCGTTAACCACCCACGTGGCTAACAAGGCTATTTCATAAACATTGTACCGGTCTGATGGACTAGATTCCCAAGCAACTGTACATTACTATACCTTTTCATTAACAACAACCAACATACATAAGCCTTCCAACTGTACCGAGTATTTACAAACTGATGCCGATAACAATTTCGGGCTTACTACACCTACGATACGTAAACAGTTTAAGTGGCTACCCATGTACAGACGACTACCCCGTCCTACTCTCGAACGGCTTCTAGCTCCTTGTACCTGAAATAGGAAAAGAAGAGAAAGGGTGGCCCTCAAGGGGCTCAGCACCTTTGCTGGTATGGTAATCCCGCAGCCCGCATGCTACCGGGCCACGCACAACTAATTGTCGTCTTAACATGCAGTTGATTATATTTGAATTATGCATGTAAACTATAAACACCCAACACATAACATTCCACCTCAGTGGGCTCAACAAGCAGATAACACATCCTTACTTGATAAGTCACTCATGGTGTTCATTACCCCTAGAGTGTTTCTCCTCTAATGGAGCTACTTCCTTAATAGACGACACTTACCCATTAATCGGGTTATTCTTAAACGCCTCTTATCACAAACTGGGATTCGTATCCATGATCCACATACTCCACATTTTAAAATATATAACATACACCACATAACAAGACTTTTCACGTTTCAACATGCACATAACAACATCGCATTGGAAATTTCAGTACAACAACATCACATAACATAACGGGAACGGTTCCCTTAGGAACCGACCCAAATATAGTTAATTCACTGGTGAGCCTAGAGAATGATGTCACCCTCATGATAAACTCGTTATACAACACTCATTACCGTCCTAATAGTCGGACAAGTAACTTAAGTTAAGATGGTTCGGGTTTAGTGACCCGAACACACCACACAAACACATGTTCCCCCTAAACCGATCATAAGTCAGAATAGCTAAGCTTTGGAGTAAGCTAATGGGAGATTATAACCCGTGAGGGAAACAACCATAACAGAGAGAAGGGTAAGGCTAAAAAGGATACCCACTCCCAAACAACGCGCGACCGGCCTAACCGGATTCCTCACCCCCTGTTAGCACACATTTACTTGTAGATAAATAGTTAGAGCCCTACTATGGAGCCTATCACATCCACACACCAAGAAGGTATTTCGACTGGGTTAAACATACGAGGGAGGTCCATACATTCACACACAACATTACACAATTAACTCACGCATAGCCGTGGTTAGAACGTCCCATGGTTCGGGTCGTTAAATCCGAATACCGATCTCTCATGTGATCCTAGACTCAGTTAGCTAAGTTTAACACTTCCGAGGTTAAATGGTATCAGAACTAGACACGCCACATATATGAATTACTGTAAACTCATTACATGTTTTATCTTACAGCGTGGCAAACATACAGAAAAAAAACACATTGGCATACAAGCCGGTGTAATCCGGTAGGACACAAGTTGCAAGAAAACCATACCTGTCACCGGAGTCCACTCTATCATGTCCACTTATGTTCCTCGATCAATTCTCGAACAACTGGTAACATTACATGTACTTTTATTAACACTGGGGTAACATGATTGTTTAAAGTCTAATGTTCATAACTTATCCCCGTTAACTTAGTTAAATAACTTCACACTTTAACTTGTTTTACTTTTACACTTTAGTACAACTTTTCCCCCACTAAATTGTCATTATAACTCACTAGGGTTTACTACTTAAACCACACTTAGTTTGTTTTTTTTTTACATGTTTTGGGCCGTCCGACCCACCGTCCGACCCACAAACTGGGTCGGACCGTTCTAGAAACTTTTTCCGTCTTTCAAATCCACCCGTCCGACCCATGTCCGACCCAAGACCTCTTGGTCGGACCATTCCAGAAACATCAACGGGTGAATTAACAGAGGCTGTCCGACCCACCCTGGGTCGGACCACTGGGTCGGACAACATCAGAACTTGTCCAAAACTTGTCAAACTTTCTCCAAACTTCTCCTCAAGCCTCCTAATGTGTTCTAACATCATTTGGCACATTTAACCCTTCATACAACAACCATAAAACTCATTTTATAACTCCTTAAACATTTACTCATTTCTTACCAAAATTCCAAACACTTATAATGTTTTCTCCTTAGTTTCTCCAAGTGGTGTTTCATACCCATGATAACCACTATGCCAAGAATGTTTCCTCATCATCATAACATCATCTCCCAAGCATCCTTTCTTACTAACTAAATCTCCTTTTTCACATCTTACCCAAACATCATTTCCTCCTTGTACATCCACATTACCTAAACCTTAAACAAACTTCTCCAAGACTTTATTACCTCCCAAAAACACTCATTGAATCCCTAGAACTTCCAAGATAATGTCTAAATCCTTGTAGCACTCTAAACACCTTAATACATGCTTTCTTCCCTAGTAAAACATTTATTCGTTCCTAACACTTCTTAGTTCACTAAAACTCATTTAAGCACTTAAAACTTCTTATACATTACCCAAATTTTTCCATGGGTTCTCCTAACACATTGTCATACCAAAACACATTGTTTTTCACCATTAAACACTTAAGAACACCTAAATCCATCAAGAACCTTCTCACACATAAAACTTCACCAAATTTACACTACATCACAATATAGTGCATAATTAAATTGCTTGGCACTTAGGCCCTTAAATAACATGGCTCTTAGGCCCTTAAATTGCATAAACCTTAAACATTGAATTTCCCACATAATATATTGCCTTTAACCTGCAAATACACTCAACATCACATATGCCCTTTAATAATCTCCTTAAGAACAATTCACTAGCTCTTTTCCCATTGGCTCCTTAGGTATTTTATCAAGCAAATCAAGCTCATTTTTCCTAAGGCATTTAAACTACATTGAGATAGTTTGTTTACCTCTTTTCGTCTCAAACTTCTTTCTTGTTTCCTTGAACCGAAAATCAGCAAGGAGTTTGATCACTTGTCAACTTTTTAATCAATATACATATAAGGGTAATGAGCTTAAGAATTCACACTTAAACTCATATACAAACCCTAGTTTAACATAAGTGTTTTTATACACTAAAATGATATTTACCTTTGAATTTGAAAGAGAACTTGAATATGTAACAAGAGAGGACTCCTCCTTGTTCCTTGAAGATTGAAATGGAGCTATGAAAGAACAAGAGAAGACACCATCAAAGGTGATTCTCGGTTACACACAAAAACAAGAGGGAATGTTGTTTTTCTTTGATTTTCCTCACCTTAAAGTAAAGGAGAATGACAAGGCATGAAAAGGTGAGCTCAAGCTCCATCAATGGTGAATCTCCATGGCACCGGAATGAGGCTTTTGAAGATTTGAAAAGATAGAATTGAAGAGCTTGACTCAACTAAGACAAAGGTGGTCTTGAAATTGAATTTGGAACATGGAGTCATTAGTTACAAGCATTCCAAGATGGAGAATGGTATATGGCTGTAGCAAACCGATGGAGAGAGGAGGAAGAAGATAGATAACCGTGGGAAATGAAAAGGGAAGAAGAGAATGAGGTGAGAGAGTACACTTTGTTAAGATATTTATGTTATAAAGTAAATAGTGAATTTACTTGCTTTTTCATTACTTATTTACTTATTAACTAACAAGGTGGTGACTCACCTTGCTAAAACCGGCCCCCATCATCTACTTAGGGGTAGTTTGGTCTTTGTTGTCAAACTAACTTACTTATATTGACTTATGCCATAAACTAGCATATTTTGGTTACTATTCACAAAACAAGGCACATATTTGTGAAATTTTTGATTTCCCATTGATTTAGACTTCCTAATGTCATACTAAGTAGTACACATGTTAATTAAAGAGTAATGATGGACATTTAGCCATTCAAAACTTATTTACAAGAAAATTTTTCAAAAATGTGCTTTAAGGCTCCTTAATGCACATTTTGTGTTTTAACTTGTTTTCAAGCTTGGTTTTCTTTAGTAATTGATTTAATATGTTCATTAACATATTTATAAGGTATAGGTATGACCTTTAGGTCTTATACAAATTTATCCCAAGCTTAGAGCACATTTGTGCTCATATTGACTTTAAGGTATTTATTTGTGTTTTGTTTGGTTTAATTGTCTACCAAGGTTTCCTAAGGACTTAATTAGCCTTATTAAATCATAATTGACTATTATTTAGTCTTGGTAGGTTCTTTGGGTCCTAACTAAGTTCACTCCAAGCTTAAAGCATGTTTTGCTCAAACTGTCTTTATGGTACTTCATTGTTTTTACCGTGGTTTAAATTGTACACTAACGTTTCTAAGGAAATTTTTAGCCTTTATATATCATAGTTTAGTATTTAAACAATATATTAAGGTTTGGGGTAATTTAGAAACATTAGAGAACAATTTAAACCATAGAAAACACAAATAAATGCCTTAAAGTCAATTAGGGCCAAAATGTGCTCTAAACTTGGGATAAGCTTGGTTAAGACCTAATGAGCTTACCAATACCTTATTTATATATTAATGAACATGTTAAACCAATTACCAAAGAAAACCAAGCTTGAAAACAAGTTAAAACACAAAATGTGCTTTAAGGAGTCTTAAAGCACGTTTTTGAAAAATTGTCTTGTAAATGAGTTTTGAATGGCTAAATGTCCATCATTACTCTTTAAGTAACATGTGTACTACTTAGTATCACATTAGGAAGTCTATATCAATGGGAAATCAAAAATTTCACAACTATATGCCTTGTTTTTGTGAATAATAACCAAATTAACCAAGTTTATAACATATGTCAATATAAGTGTGACAATTGGTCAACAAAGACTAAAATACCCCTTAGTATTCTATGGGGCCGGTTTTCTTGGTGACTCACCACTCTTAAACAAAAAAATAAGCTAAGTAAAGTAATAAAGAAAATCACTATTTACTTTTACTTTAAATATAAAAAACTAGCTACTTATCTTCATTCTCTTCTTTCCCTCTTCATTTCCCACGACTCCAACCTCTCTTCTACCTCCATCTTGCTCTCCATTCACGGTTTTGCAATTGTACCAACACCAACACAACTTCCATTGTCATTATCTCCTAGCTCACTTTGCCAAATAAAAAACAAAGACCATCATTCTCTTTGTCTTGCCAAGCTCTTCATTCCTATCTTCTCAAAATTCCAAGAGCTCCATTTTGGTGCCAAGAGGAATCTCCATGGGAGGAGCTTGAGCTTATCTTTTCACATATTATTGTTCTCCTTTGCTTCTAGGTAAGGAAACTCAAAGAAAAATAGCATTTCCTTCATGTTTGTATGTTGTCCGAAAAACACCATTAATGGTGTGTTATACCCAAAATTTCAACCCCCCCCCCCCCCCCGGAGTAGTCTCTAAGGCATACGTGTTACAAAGGGCAAAAGGGGTCAAAAAGCACCAAGGCGGGATTTTCCAAGGACATTATCGGGATTTTCTATTTTTATATGACTTGTTCATTATCTCCAAACACTTCCAAATATCATAGTCATTATGAAAGGTATTTCATGATTTTCTGATAATATTTATTCTGGAAATTTAGCTTTTAATTCATATTATAAGCTAATTTCTTAAATTAACACATGAAATAACCTCAAAATAGAAATAATAAAAGGTTTCCAAAATTAAAATAAAATTGTCACATGGTTAGAATGACTACATACAGTCATAAACCTGAAATTATTTTATTTGGAACCTTAACCCAAAATTTAAAAGAGAAATTCAATCATTTTTGCAATTTTCTCTCTCCTATGGAAAATAACGAAATCGAAACAAAACGTCATGCAATTTTAACACAAGATAGAGGATGATTATTAGAGACTAATTCCGTTGGAATTTCGTTATTTCAACTTTCCAATAATAAGTTATGAATTATGGGAGATTCCTGGTTGTGAGATTTTTATCTAATCGGTTATTTATCAAAATAACCCAATTCCAACTCTCAAAATTCTTAAAAATCATCCTTTATCTTCGGTTAAAATTTCATAATTTTTATCGGCCTGCAACATATTTTAAAAAATCAGATTCCCTTAGAGCACAAAATCAGGGTTCTAGATAAAAATCTTGTTCTATCAACATGGCCTTGCTCTTTCTATAAAAGGACCTTCCAAAAACGACCTAGGGCAGAGGAGATCACCCCCAAAGTCAGAGAACTCAGCCGTCAACCTACTTCCAACGTTTTTGCAACCCCGAGCCTCGAATCTATACCGAAATCATCCCGAAATCACCAAAAAACACATTCCTTCTTCTCCCATTGAGATTCCTAGCACCAAACACAAAATACAGAAGCAAACCGTGGCTAACAATACAAGGAAGAAGGAGCCAAAAGCTTGGGTCAAAGTCGAACCGGATTGGCCATCAACGAAGCTCTTAAATTCCCGACGTGAAGGAACAATCAAATCCCGAAGTCAAAACAGGTTGGAATTTGACTTCCTTAACCTCTCTGATGAAATACACTTATGTGTGAAATTTCTAATCGAATTAACTTTTATTGCTTCTGAATTAAGGTTTGTTTGTGTTTCTGTCTAATAACTTGTTAACTAAGTTTCGTATTAATTTTGACTTCAAATTGAATTCTTTCAATCACTAACGTCTTGTACATCTTTCAGGCTACACACCCATAAAATTTGAGCCAAAAAACCTTCGGGAACAGCCTCAACGCCGCCGTCCGAGGGCGGTCCGCACCCACGGACGTCATGTCCGGGGTCCCGGACTCCCTGTCCGTAAGCTCGGACGCCCACGGACGGCGGCGGATTTTTTTAAATTTTAAAAATTTAGGTTTTTTAATAATGTCCGGGCCCACAGACAGCCTGTCCGTGGCCCCGGACTTTACAATTTTCTTTTTTCTGTTTAATTCGACTTTTATTTTCATATAGGTTAACTGGGGTCCGTGGTCTCGGACATTAGGTCCGTGGCTACGGACGGAAACAAAATTTGACCTAATTCTGCCTCCGAAACCCTAGTTTAGGTAATTTTAATTTCCACTTTCATTTTCTGTCAAAAAACGTTAAAAATAAAAAAACAGAAGCGCGCACCTAGGTTAAAAACAATTTTGTAGAAAGCCGTAATTGAACCAAGCAGAGGAAAAACGACCTAGGAAGGGTAATGAAAGTAATTTGAACCCTAATTAAGTCGAATATCAAGCCCCCGAACCCGAACTCTCCTTTCCTAATTTGATCTAGGTTAAAATTAGGTGGCGACTCATAATAGGTTCTAGTGAGCTGGCTTAGGTTTTAATAATTATTGTTATATCACATAGTTATTAATCTTAGGGTATAAGTGGACCTAAAACCCGATTAGATCCCAATCAAGTTAATCCACATAGGATAGGGTTTAAAATCGAGGCTCACAGACTGGCGACTCTGCTGGGGACAAACTCTTAATTTTAACTTGTTTAATTTTAAGAAAGAGGGCTTAACTCGAAAATGTTTATTTATGGATTTAATTCTTTGTTTGTTTACTTTTGTGCGCAATTTAAATTTCTATACCTTTGCATCATATGAGAGCGAGGGTCCACACAAACCTATTCCACCCCGGGACCCGTTTGAGGGTCCCCTGTCAGGAACTCACACCTTTTAGGTGATGTGAATAAGCGGGGGAAAAGAGGAGGATGTCGTCTAACCACATCCCCTTAATACCTGGGCTTTAGCCCCAAGCGTTTTCCTGGCAGTGCCCTTACCTAGCCCTTTGTTTGGTCAGTCAAAGACCTGACCGTAGATGCACACCTTCAGGTGATGTGAAAAGAGTGGGGAAGCCCAAAGAGAGTAGCGTGCAAGCCCTATTCCTTTGTGGTGACCTGGGCCCGCACCCCAAGCACCTCTCCGGATCGATCCATACCCGGTTTGATTTAAACGTCTAGTGAGGACATGTTGAATTTGTGTGGGCCTTGTTTACCTGCATGATCGGCCCACTACCCAGCCTAGTAATTGATAGGAACTTCTCCTACATCAACTCAGCCCAACCCGATATCACGGCTTTATTGTTTGCGGCCCAAAGACCCTGCTTGATTTGAATGTGTGAGTTATTTGTTCAGGCTTCGGCCCAAAAGTTTAGATTTAGGTGATTTATCTTTCAGCCCAATTTAAATTACCAATTTAGTTTTTAGGCCCATGGAAAACACAATCCACCTGAAGCAATCCATAAAAATCCATCAGGCCTTTCCATTTCAAGGCCCATTCTAGTCTAGGAAGACTTTTCACTCGGGTTTTGACCCAAGATCCAAGACACATGCATCATATTTTAGGACCAATCTGAATTACTTGGCACAGGTTCCAATTCACATCAAGAACATGGTTTAGGAATCAGTTTAGCCCGTATGCTTTACCTCTAGCCCAGACACATTCTAGCCCAAGCGCCCAATTCTCAAAATATTCTGGCCTAAGAGTCACATTCTTCAAACACTTCCAGGCGCCTCCCTTCCAACTTATTTTTGGCCTAGTGTCTACCCACAATCTTCGAAACATTCCAGCTCATATGCTTTTCTTGCAGCCCAAACAAGTTTTCAACCTAAAACTTCTTCGCGGTCCAGAATTTTAGCTCAATCCACTTTTGTTTTCCAACAGATAAGCCCGAATCCCAAGTATGGCAGAGGGAGGAAACCCAATCAGCATGGAGGCCCAGCTTGCAGCCTTAGAGCAAAAGTACATGGCCGTCTTTGATGCCATGGAACAGAAACATAGGTCCACCACTAATGACATGGAGGCTAAGTATGTCACCATCATCGAAGAGCTGAAAAGAAAAATCAATTCTCTTGAGGTTGGTCATCAGGAAACATTCCAAGGAGGATTGCCGACTCTGGGAACGAGCGCGACTACATCGAAATTAACTCCGTTGGGGTCCAGGATGCGCACAGATTTGTAGGGGAAGCTGCCCCAGACCACCAACTAACCGCAGAACTCAAGAAGGCTCTGAAAAGGATCGAGCGCATGGAAAAGGCTAGCAAGCCGGCTGGCCTCGATTACCTTTCCATGACGTCATATCCCGAGGTTGACCTTCCCCCAAAGCTGAAGCTACCTACACTCGCTTTGTACAAGGGTTCCTCGGATCCACAGATTCACTTGGCTATGTTCGACCGGGAAATGTCCATCTTGGGGCTCAATGACATGCAAAAAGCCAAAGTTTTCGCACGCTATCTAGACGAGACTCCTCAGCGTTGGTATCTCACTCAGAAGATGAATACCAAAACCTACGAGGAGGTTTGCGAGGCTTTCCTAAATCATTTCGAGTATGCTAAGAACCTCGAGGTCACCAGAATCGATCTGGCAGGAACTCGACAGAAAGATGGTGAGTCCATGTCTGACTTCATCAAGCGTTGGAGGAGAAAGGCTGCAGCCATGCCTACCAGAATGGACGAGCAGGAGCAAATCCGCATGATAATTGAGAACATGCGAAAACAACACAACCATGAGCTAAAATTTATGTACTTTCCGAGTTTGGACATGTTGATGGGACAAGTCGGTATTCTAGAGGAAAGGATTCATAAGGAAGGTTTGGAGCTCGAGTGCTCAAGAAACTCCGGCAGTGGCTCCAAATTATCTAAGCCAGGACCAGAAAAGGCTTATCTTCAGACAGTAGCTTGCGCTCAAAGCAGTTTCCCAGAAGTGAATATGGTTCAACGACCTAGATCTCCGCATCAAAACCTTAGGACAGTACCCTTACCACGCCGAGACTCATCGCAAAGGGAATTCACCAACATTGGCCGAGCACCAGGTCAGGCGTTTGAAGAGCTTCAGAAGAGAAACCTGCTACAGCCCCTGGCCCCTCGGCCAGGAACCACTCATTTGGGGAGGCATCTCAATCAATTCTGCCACTACCATCAGTTGCCTGGCCATTATGCTGACAATTGCCGAGCATTGAAGCACAAGATTCAAGACCTCCTCGAGCAAGGAGTCCAATTTTTCTAAGTGTGCAGATCGTTTTCTTGCATCTTCAAGTTTTCCTAGTAGCTTATTAGTTAGTTTTCGGTCACCTCAGATTGTAATCTTTACGTTTCTTTCATGATTCATAAATAAAATCATAGTTCCATTTTCACAATTCCTGTACAAACCATTTTTCATTCATCGAAAAAAACAAAATTGTTTTTTAAGAAAAAGGATCACGAAGCAATCATTTTCTGACTATGGAACGGCTTGTCTCTTGTTTCTAAAATTTGAACATGCCTAACCAAACACTACAACTCACCCCATAATATCCAAACAACCCACAAAGAGGTTCAAAGTCCACATCTATCGAATTGTTGTCGCAAGCCCCAAATCAATACTGGGGGCAATCTAAGTTTAAGTTCGTCATCTTTTATCTTTTGTTTAAATGTGTGAACGAGTTCCCAAGTGAAAATCTCGCGAGAGTGTCTTGAGCGGAAAAACCATGAGCGAACGAGCGTGTCATTTTTACACGACTCTGGTGAGACCACATTCAAAGGTGAGGTAAATGGCATAACTTTGACCGAAGGAGATAATTTGTAAATTTACTCTTAGACCTGCGAAAAGTAACAAGGAACGGATACACAACTATCAGGAATGACGAAGCACCTAGGTACAGCACCACATAGCCAAAAGCTTGTGAACCCCGATGTTAAACCCTAGGCACCCCCGCTGAGCCTTCCATATATCCCTTTTCGATATTGTGAACTCCACAAAATAACCCAGCCAGTGATGAATGTCCGACCCGGTGACCAAAGGAAGCGAGAAGCTCGAGACTCAGATAACATCTTCATTAGTTCAAAAAAAGCAACACCGCTATCGACATGACGAAGCGATCCGTAAATGGTCCCAGAGTGACACAGGATCCAAAGAGCACACATCAAAATAGCTCTCGAAGCCCAAAACCGGGAAACACAAGAACCCCGAAGGCGAAGTCAAGAAAGGATCAAACAAAGAGGCAAAACCGAAGTGCCTCGAAGAAATCCAAAAGACGAAAAGAGAAATGGTGTAAAGGACAACTTCAGAAGTCCAAGTCCAGAAGCTCAAAAACAACGTCAACATGAAGCAGTTAGACGACTTCAAGACAAGGAAGATGAATCCAAGAGAAGACGTAGTGTGCAGCTTTGGTCACCTCTTTTAGCTCCACATACCTCAAATATTCCTCCATGGTCCCGTTGTCCTTCATCACACCCCGTGGCCACGTTATAAGCTTTAAAGACTTCCGACTTGATAGTTGTGTGTCCAATCACGTGAAAGTAACAGATCAAATGCGTAAATCCATCAAATATCGAATTCAATGGTCTAGAAGTTATGATCATGAGCGAGAAATGAGTGCAAACACCAACCACGTCAAGTGTAGGTTAGGGAGCACCACATCAAAGCATAAGCCTCGACCCTGTGAGGGTGAGACTTGTTCGCATGTTTAATCAAAGAAAATACTGGGGGCAATCGATCGTCCCGATCGATTGCCATGAACTCTAGCTCAGATTGTCCTAAAGGAAAAATACTGGGGGCAATTGTTGGTTCCAACAATTGCCATGTCAACACCAATTAAAACCCAAAGCTCGAGCACCACCATCCCACCACAGGCACACATAAGTCCTTACCACCACACACACACTCTCAAGCCCGTCATTGGCCTTGACCTCCATCCAAAATCACAACCCAATCCCAGGTCTGTCACAAATCCTGAACACCGGCAAAAGCCTTCAGCACCACAACAAACACCACACACTTCCACCAATGACATGTTCATTTTTCAAGAAACAAATTGCGGATATAAAATTTTTAGTCAGGAAATGATCATTTCACTTTCCTTTTTCAGCAGAGTCTTTCTCAAGCATTGCCATGTTTGACATATTTTTCAACAGTTTCTTGTTTTGGCAAGCTTCCAACAAACACTTTAGTTGCATTTTACAACTTTTGCATAACACCTCAACAATGCCAAGTTTGGCACCTTTTCCAACAGTTTCCTGTTTTGAACGAGTATCTTTCATATATTTTGATTGCATACATTGCCATGATTGGCACTCCGGTAATCATTTTTCATCATTTGCACGAGACCATTATCTTTCTAACTCATTTTTAGCTCGAGACCCAAAATCAGTGCGAGACCCATCATTTTCAAGACTTTAGTACGAGACATCTTCATTCAGTGCGCGACCCAGAATCAGTGCGAAATCCAGTTTTTTTTCATCCGTTTAGTACGACTTCAGTGCGAGACCATGCATCTTCATCAGTGCGAGACCATGCATCTTCATCAGTGCGATACCATCACTTTCGTCAGTGCGAGGCCTATCATCTTCATCAGTGCGAGACCTATCACCTTCATCAGTACGAGACCTATCACCTTCATCAGTGCGAGACCGAGCATCATCATCCAGTGCGAGACCAGTACGAGACCTAGTATCATCTTCAGTGCGAGACAAGTACGAGACAGAGCGTGATCTAAGTTGGCGGGAGAGGCAATAAGTCCCCATCTTTATGTCAACTTGCTTTGGGATCAACGAATGGTGGGCAAAGGCAATAAGTCCCCAGGGTTTTTACCAGGAGTTATCCCTGCACACCGGCTTGGGGGGCGATGGCAATAAGTCCACATTGGGTCCAGCCAGGAGCATCGGCACGGGTTTCGGTCCCCAGAAGCATCCGAGCATCAACATCATCATCATCATCATCAGCATCATCATCAAATCATCAATACCATTAGCATCATTAGCATCGCTAGCATATCAGCATTCCTACATCTACACATTATTTAGCTTTCATCATCTTCAGGTAGTCAACGCCTTAGAATAGCTTGACATCATTTCATTTTTAGGTAGTCAACGCCTTAGAATCGATTGACATTTATTTCATCATTTCATTTTTAGGTAGTCAACACCTTAGAATCGCTTGACGTCTTTTCATTTTCATTCTCACTCATAGGTAGTCAGCGCCTTAGAATAGCTCGACACAATCTACATGTAGGGTCTTTTAAGATCCAAAATTTTGGGGTATCACTCAGGCATCAACTAGTCTTCTCATCTTCATTACAAAGCCTAGTTGACGGGGGGCAATCTGTTATACCCAAAATTTCAACCCCCCCGGAGTAGTCTCTAAGGCATACGTGTTACAAAGGGCAAAAGGGGTCAAAAAGCACCAAGGCGGGATTTTCCAAGGACATTATCGGGATTTTCTATTTTTATATGACTTGTTCATTATCTCCAAACACTTCCAAATATCATAGTCATTATGAAAGGTATTTCATGATTTTCTGATAATATTTATTCTGGAAATTTAGCTTTTAATTCATATTATAAGCTAATTTCTTAAATTAACACATGAAATAACCTCAAAATAGAAATAATAAAAGGTTTCCAAAATTAAAATAAAATTGTCACATGGTTAGAATGACTACATACAGTCATAAACCTGAAATTATTTTATTTGGAACCTTAACCCAAAATTTAAAAGAGAAATTCAATCATTTTTGCAATTTTCTCTCTCCTATGGAAAATAACGAAATCGAAACAAAACGTCATGCAATTTTAACACAAGATAGAGGATGATTATTAGAGACTAATGCCGTTGGAATTTCGTTATTTCGACTTTCCAATAATAAGTTATGAATTATGGGAGATTCCTGGTTGTGAGATTTTTATCTAATCGGTTATTTATCAAAATAACCCGATTCCAACTCTCAAAATTCTTAAAAATCATCCTTTATCTTCAGTTAAAATTTCATAATTTTTATCGGCCTGCAACATATTTTAAAAAATCAGATTCCCTTAGAGCACAAAATCAGGGTTTTAGATAAAAATCTTGTTCTATCAACATGGCCTTGCTCTTTCTATAAAAGGACCTTCCAAAAACGACCTAGGGCAGAGGAGATCATCCCCAAAGTCAGAGAACTCAGCCGTCAACCTACTTCCAACGTTTTTGCAACCCCGAGCCTCGAATCTATACCGAAATCATCCCGAAATCACCAAAAAAACATTCCTTCTTCTCCCATTGAGATTCCTAGCACCAAAACACAAAAATACAGAAGCAAACCGTGGCTAACAATACAAGGAAGAAGGAGCCAGAAGCTTGGGTCAAAGTCGAACCGGATTGGCCATCAACGAAGCTCTCGAAGATTCCCGACGTGAAGGAACAATCAAATCCCGAAGTCAAAACAGGTTGGAATTTGACTTCCTTAACCCCTCTGATCAGAATACACTTATGTGTGAAATTTCTAATCGAATTGACTTTTTATTGCTTCTGAATTAAGGTTTGTTTGTGTTTCTGTCTAATAACTTGTTAACTAAGTTTCGTATTAATTTTGACTTCAAATTGAATTCTTTCAATCACTAACGTCTTGTACATCTTTCAGGCTACACACCCATAAAATTTGAGCCAAAAACACCTTCGGGAACAGCCTCAACGCCGCCGTCCGAGGGCGGTCCGCACCCACGGACGTCATGTCCGGGGTCCCGGACTCCCTGTCCGTAAGCTCGGACGCCCACGGACGGCGGCGGGATTTTTTTAAATTTTAAAAATTTAGGTTTTTTAATAATGTCCGGGCCCACGGACAGCCTGTCCGTGGCCCCGGACTTTACAATTTTCTGTTTTCTGTTTAATTCGACTTTTATTTTCATATAGGTTAACTGGGGTCCGTGGTCTCGGACATTAGGTCCGTGGCTACGGACGGAAACAAAATTTGACCTAATTCTGCCTCCGAAACCCTAGTTTAGGTAATTTTAATTTCCACTGTCAAAAAACGTTAAAAATAAAAAAACAGAAGCGCGCACCTAGGTTAAAAACAATTTGTAGAAAGCCGTAATTGAACCAAGTAGAGGAAAAACGACCTAGGAAGGGTAATGAATGTAATTTGAACCCTAATTAAGTCGAATATCAAGCCCTCGAACCCGAACTCTCCTTTCCTAATTTGATCTAGGTTAAAATTAGGTGGCGACTCATAATAGGTTCCAGTGAGCTGGCTTAGGTTTTAATAATTATTGTTATATGACATAGTTATTAATCTTAGGCTATAAGTGGACCTAAAACCCGATTAGATCCCAATCAAGTTAATCCACATAGGATAGGGTTTAAAATCGAGGCTCACATGGTGTTCTTTACCTTGCTTGTTCTAGCTTCATTCGAATCATTCAAGGGCTTGGTGGAGTCCTCTCTTGCTACATATCCAAACTCTCTTTTGTATCCAAGGTAAAACAAACATCTAAATGTTCTAAGACAATATATGTATTTAGGGTTTACAATGAGATGAAGCATAAAGCTTGTATACTCATTTCATTATTTGTATATTGTCTAGAAGTTGACAAGCAATCAAACATCTTTACCGATTTTAAACAAGGAAACAAGAAAGAAGTTTGTGAGGAAGAAGAGGTAAATGTGCTAACCTAATGTAGTTTAATGTCTTAAGAGAAATGAGCTTATATTGCTTATTAAACCTACTTAAGGAGCCAATGGTAAATGACTTAGAAAAATACTCTCAAGGTCTTAGTAAAAGGCATATGTATTGTTGAGTGTATTTGCAGGTCAAAGGCAAATATATTATGGAAATTCAGTGTGGTTTATGCACTTTAAGGGCCTAAGAGCCATGTTATTTAAGGGCCTAAGTGCCAAGCAATTTAAATAATGCACTATATTATGATGTAGTGTAGTTTGGGTGAAATTTGTGTATAAGAATGTTGTTAATGGATTTAAGTGTTCTTGGATGTTTAATGGTGAAAACTATGTGCTTTGGTGTGACAAGATGTTAGTAGATCATGTCAAAATTTAGGTAATGTACAAGAAGTTCTAAGTGTTTAAACAAGATTTGGTGAACTAGGAAGTGTTAGAAATGTTTAGGTGTTTTACTAGAGGAGAAGTAATGTCTTTGGAGTTCTAGGAAATAAAAAGGACTTAAGCATTATTTTAGAGGATTTAGAATGCAAATGAGTGTTTTGGGATACTTCAAGTTCATGTTGGGATTGTGTTTAGGACTTGTGCAACCTTAGTGGTTTAGGAAGAAAAGATGTTTGGGAGAGGATGTAGTAGTAGTGAGGAAACATTTGAGACTAGTGCTAGTATAGGTATAAAACACCCCATGCAACTTAGGGAAAAGTATTGCATGTGCCAACCTTTGTATAGGAATTTGTGTAAGGTTGAGGATGTTTTTGATGAATGATTTAAGGAGTTTAATGGAGGTCTTAAGGTGTGTTTGAGGTGCCCAAATAAGGTTAGAACATACTAGGATATATGAGGTGAAGTTTGGAGTTAAATGGGCAATTAAAAACAAGGGTCTAGAGCAGACCGACCTTGGGGACAGGACCTGCAAGGTCGGTCGAGCCCAGTTTACCCTGCGAGAAATGGTCTCTGGAATTGACCGACCTTGGGGACCGCACTTGCAAGGTCGGTCGGGTATGGATTTTTAGTACTGATTGAGTCTCTGGAATAGACCGACCTTGGGATCGGACTTACAAGTTCGGTCATGCCTAAATTTTTGTACGAAAGTAAGTCTCGGGAATCGACCGAACTTGCGACCGAACTAGCCAAGGTCGGTCGGGCCTGAGTTTTCAAAGGGGAAAAACTCTCGGGAATAGACCGAACTTGTGGACCGAACTTGCAAGGTCGGTCGGAGTAGAATTTTTGACGGTAATATGTTCTGGAATGGACCGACCTTGTGTAAGATCGGTCGGTAAGGTCGGTCGGACCAAAACTTGTAAAAAAAAACACAAGCAAGGAGTGGCTTAAGTAGTTAACCCTAGGAGGTATGATGAAGGTAATCAAGGATAAGTTTGGACATTAAAACATGTCATATAACCATGTTAACTGTTTAGTAATATTCGAAGTTAAGTAAGTAAATTGACTGACGCTATTAATCATGTATAGGAGTGACCTACGGAGGAAACCAGTAGAAGCAAGGACCAAGGTATGGTTTTCTTGCAGTCTGTTGCCTACCGGTTTACACCGGCTTGTGTGTTGTTTGTTTTTCTGTGTGTTTATGACCTTGTAAGACTTAAGTCATGTAATGAGTTTACTGTTGTTAAATATTATTGTATTGTTAAGTGTGACTCTCTCTTCCCTTGTGTGTGTCTAACAAGACTTAACTAATTGATTGTGATTTGTTTATTGAGTTCGATGTTGAACTTCTAACAAGTGCTAACGGGGGAAGTGAGGAGTCTGGTCTGTTCCGGCCACGCGTGTGAGTATGGGAGTCGATGTCATAACCGGTTCGATTCCCTCTGTATGTTATGGTTGTTTTTCCAATTTGGTTTCCAACCTTCCCTTTAGCTTAACCAAGGCTATTTTACTGACTCACGTTGGGCCACAGGGGCATACTATGTTTTGTTCGGTGTGCTTGGATCACTATATCCGAGGCACCTTGTGTTAAGTTATTCGTTCAATCTAACAGGACGGTAACGAGTTATGTAACGAGCTTGGCATGGGTTTGGCAACATTCTCTAGGCTCTCCATGGGATCTAATTGTGTTGGTTCGTTTCCTAAAAGGATTCGTTCTTGTATGTTATGTGTGATGTTGTTGTGCAATATTCTTGCTGTGATATATATGTTGTATGTTCAAAATGAATGCCATGTCATCATGACAATTAGTTGCGCGTATCCCGGTAGCCGATGGGCTGCGCGTTAACCATACCAGCCAAGGGTTGCTGACCCCCTCGGGGGCTCCATATTTTTACTACAGGATGAGGATCGAGGAAGCGGAATGGCTATAGATTCTAGGCTGCAGGAATACTTTTGGTTAGTTTTGGATGTTGAGCCCGGGATGCACCTGTGCTCCCGTGGCGATATATTTTGGTATCGTTTGTATTACAGTGACGGTCGTTGAAAGTTCACAGTGACAGATTGTGGTGTACAGTTTACAGTTATGGATGTAGTTACAAACTCGGTATTATGTTAATGTATTAAAGGTTATTAGTTCTATGCTCGGGAGTCTGATCATCAAACCGGTACGTTTGTATTTATTCTGCCTTGTTGACCACGTGGGTGGTTAACGGCGTTGTAGCACCGAATCGTTTAGTATTTATTTAGTTGTTTAATTCCGCTGTGATTTCAAGTATTGGTAAGTGCGTAGTAGGGGTGTTACAAAAAGTGGTATCAGAGCGAAGTATCGCTCTGATGGCTAGAATACCGAGCTTAGGAATATACCGAGTTAGGAAACCTAACCATAGTTACCTAAGTGAACAGTTATTAGAAGGTTAAGCATTAACTAAGTGTGGAGATACCTTATTGTCAGGAAGATGTTATAATCGTTGGACCTATAAGTGTGCAAGCACAGTGCTAATAAATGTTCATGTGAATTCAGATGTCAGGAAGACCGCAAGGTCGAGGCCGCGGACGCGGTACTGGTGATACCGGGAACCAGGGAGAGAACCCTACGGCACAGGTCATGGCCGACGCTGTTGCGGCCGCCGTAGCCCAGATGGTCCCGCAGTTGGTAGCTGCGATGCAGCAGCAGCAAGGTGGTGTGGGACAACAAGGGCCACAACCGCAACCACAGCCGCGCGAGACCAACTGGGCCAAGGCGTTGGCGGATTTGAGACCCCCGTCATTCAATGGGGAGACCGACCCTAGTAAGCTGGAGGCGTACATCTCCGAGATGGAGACCGCTTTCGAGACCTTGGATGTTCCTGCTGGTGCCAAGGTTCTACTAGCCGCTTACTACTTGAAGGGATCGGCTCAGAGTTGGTGGAAGCTGGTAAGGGAGGGCAGAGTTGGTGATCCTACCTTCCAGTGGAGGGAGTACACGGCCCTGCTGCGAGCCAAGTACTACCCGATCCATGTGCAAGAGGCCAAGCGCCTAGAGCTCGACAACTTGAGGCAAGGGGATAAGATGACGGTTGATGAGTACTACACCGCTTTCATCGGACTTATCCATCTGCTGCCGGACCTGGGTTACTCAGACTGGATCTTAGTGAACCGTTTCTATAACGGATTGAGCTACCGCCTACGCTACGGTATGGCACCAAGCGGGTATACTACCTTGCAGGTAATGAACTACAATATGAAGTGAATAAGTGTGTACAGTGCGTTAATGTAATTGTGAGTTTGAATTGCGGGGCATAACTAACACCCTAAATATAGGAGTGCTATCATGCTGCTACAATTGTTGAGATCACCGTCCGTCTGAGGGACGAGGAGAATGCGCTTAAGCGCAAGGCCACGAGCGAGGGCCAAGGCGCGCAAGGGCACGGGGGAGGAAAGAAGAAGAAGCCATACCCCCAGTCCCAGAAAGGACAGCAACAGGGTGGCAAGGGCCAGACCCAGACCACCACTGCTGAGGAGCCTCTGCAGCTCACCTACGCATATGCGGCCAAGCCCTTACGCTCTTACCCACCCAAGGGTAATTAATAAAATTCGAATGCCGAATTCTAGTGTGTGTTGCTATTTTGTGAAGTATGTACTGAGTGTGTTAGCAGCTAGCGCGGGCTTTGGACCAGAGCGCCACTATTACTGTAAGTGGTGTAACGGAGGCCACCCTGACAAGGACTGCAAGGGCAATGATGTGCAGTGCCGATACTGCAAGAAGATGGGGCACCGCGACTACGAGTGCTGACAGAACCCGAATGGCAGAAACTATAGGCCAAAGGGGCAATGGAAGGGTAAGGCCACCATGACCACCGATGGCCCGAAGACGGCGAATCAGTCACCCCCAGATCAGAGGTACACAGATTCCCAGAAGGGGAAAGGGTCGGGGTCCGGCAAGGTCGCCCTGAATGTGGTGGACCGGTCTGAGGCGCCAGGGCCCTCTTCTAGACCAGGTACCGCCTAAACTGTTGAATGAAATAAGTGATTGCATACCGCATTTCATGCATGTGTGTTAGTGAGTTTAAGTAAACAACCATGTAAGTAAACAGTTAAAGTATAATGTGAGAACACCTAATTAGGTAAATTGAAAACTTAGGAACCTTCAATATTTGCTATCCAACCCCACCCACACCAAACCCTGAAGAGACCACCATCAACATCGCCGACTTTCCAATGGAGCAATGTCAGGTCATCCAACCAGGTATGATACTCTTAAATGGATACCTGACACCGGAAGCGCAAATCTACATTATCCGACGATGCGACGAACTGGGAGCAGCACCTGGAGGTTTCTACACACCCGAATACCCGAGCGGATCAAGAATGAAATTGAAGATGATGTGCATGGGTAAGGACTGGAATCCTTACACCAAGACATATCAGGACAAGCGAGCTGAAGATGGAGCAACTGTACCGATGATACCTGAGGAGTTCCTCACGGTCGTTAACCACGCTGTGGGAATTGCTCAACAATTTGAAACGGATTCGATTCCAAGCGTTAGAGCATATTTATGTATTGTAAACTTCTACCAGAAAGGTGGATGGTTAGGGTTACACCAAGATAAGGACGAGTCACCCGAGCCTCTAAGTAAGGGAGTACCCGTGGTGTCTTGGTCCATTGGTGATACCGCAGTGTTTGTGTAGGACGAGTAGAAGCGTGCTGATCTCGCGAAGAAGCTAGTGTTGAAATCAGGAGATGTACTAATCATGGGTGGGTAGTCAAGGATGCTATATCATGGCATCAAGAAGATCAAACTAAATACCGCACCATCGGCAGTGATCAATGCCACACACATGAAACCTGAACGTTTGAATTTGACCTTCAGACAGTTTTAAAGCCTTGTATAATCATGTAATGTGTTAAACCAGTGTATGTTAAGGATGTTGTATGTGTTAGTTATGTTGAGATGTAACCACCTTGTGGTGTAAGAGAATGTTAATGAATAAAGTGGAGTTGTTTGAAGTATGTCAACCGCGTTGTTACCAAATACTTATTAGTTTGCCAATGAATTAGGCTGTGCACTCGGAACAGGAGGTATACTGAGTGTCTGCAATGAGGCAGAAGCCGGCAAGAGCGGCACAATCCTCACCGGTACCTTTCCAGTCAATGGCGTGGACGCTTCAATCTTGTTCGACTCTGGAGCCTCACATACGTTTATTTCGCTATCTTTTGCGAAGAGGCTGGGGTTAGACGGTGATGAGATGCCAGATTTTCTAGTCACTCTCCCGTTGAAAGAGCGGATCAGGTGTACCCGCTACCACCGAGATGTTGTTGTACGAATCAGAGATGAAGAGTTTCCGATCGACTTGATAGAGTTCGAGGGACTTGGTTTTGATGTGATTATCGGGATGAACTGGTTGGAGTGGTACAAGGGCAGAATCTTGTGTGTCGAGCATCGTCTGCTTCTTCGGAGTCCGTCTGGGGTTACCATATCTTACCGCTAGAGGCCCAGGGAGCCTTCGACTCAGATCATCACCGCCATGGCTATGTATCATGAACTACGACGAGGGAATGATGTATACCTCTGCTATGTCCAGGACATAGAGAGAGACCTAGAGTTTAGTCCTAATGTGCCGGTAGTGTCGGAGTTTCCTGATGTATTTCCTAAGGAACTGTCGGGCATGCCGCCAGCACGGGAAGTTGAGTTTGAGATTGATTTGGTTCCGGGCACCGGACTAATTGCGAAGGCGCCCTATCGTATGGCTCCAACAGAGATGACTGGGCTCAAGGAGCAGCTGAGAGACCTACTCGACAAGGGGTTTATCCGCCCTAGCATTTCGCCTTGGGGAGCGCCGGTCCTCTTCGTGAAGAAGAAGGACGGTAGCCTCCGCCTGTGTATTGACTATCGAGAGCTGAATGCAGTTACGGTGAAGAACCGTTACCCTTTACCACGCATCGACGACTTATTTGATCAGTTGAAAGGAGCATCAGTATTCTCCAAGATAGATCTACGATCCGGATACCATCAAATTGCCATCCGTGACAGTGACATTGAGAAGACAGCATTCAGAACCAGATATGGACACTATGAGTTTACGGTTATGCCGTTTGGTTTATCCAATGCACCAGCTAAGTTCATGGACTTAATGAACCACTTGTTCCAAGATCAGTTGGACAAGTCAGTGGTAGTCTTCATCGACGATATTCTTGTGTACTCGAAATCGAGAGGTGAGCATGAAAGCCACCTAAGAAGTGTGATACAAACATTGAGAAAGAATCAGTTGTATGCTAAATTTTCAAAGTGTGAATTTTGGTTGAACCAAGTATCCTTTCTTGGTCATGTGATTTCTGAAGCCGGGATCGTGTTGATCCGGCAAAGATTGATGCAGTGCGCACCTGGCCAGGCCGAAGATAGTTACCGACATCAGAGCTTCCTCGGTCTGGCAGGATATTATAGGAGATTTGTGAAGGACTTCTCTAGTGTCTCGAAACCGATGACTTCCTTGATGAAGAAGGATGCTCCATTCGAGTGGACAGATGACTGCGAGAGTTCTTTTCAGAGTCTCAAGGATGCTCTGACATCTGCACCAGTCCTGACTTTACCAGACGGTCCAGATGGTTTTTAGGTCTATTGCGACGCATCAGGCAGAGGTATGGGTTGTGTGTTGATGCAACACGGGAAGGTCGTAGCATACGCCTCCCGACAGCTGAAGAAGCATGAAGAGAACTACCCTACCCACGACTTAGTATTGGGTGCCATTGTCTTCGCACTGAAGATATGGCGACATCACTTGTATGGGGTAAGTGTGACAATTTATTCTGACCACAAGAGTTTAAAGTACTTGTTCACTCAGAAGGAGTTGAACATGAGACAAAGAAGGTGGGTCGAGTTTCTAAATGACTACGACATCAATCTATAGTATAAAGAGGGTAAGGCAAATGTGGTAGCTGACACATTGAGTTACCGAGCACACTCTCTCCATTCGCTAGTCTCTCATACTAGCTTGGTTGAAGAGGTGCGGAGTGCTCAGATGATGGATCAGTACATGTTGGAGATCAGGCAGAAGCTTATTGATGGCACATTCGAGGGTCAGAAGTACGACTTCAGACTCCATGATGATGACCTGATTAGGCTTAATGGCCGACTGTGTATTCGAGGAGTAGCGCTGAGCTGAAGGAGCGCATACTGAGTGAATCCCACTGTTCTACGACTTCGATTCACCCCGGAGCTTCAAAAATGTATAAGGGTATGAAACGTTACTTTTGGTGGACTGGCATGAAAAAGGATGTGAATGATTATGTGTTGAGGTGTCTCACTTTTCAGAAGGTCAAGTTTGAGCACCGACGGCCTGGTGGTATGGTGTAGCCAATGCCAGTGCCTGAGTGGAAGTTCCATGACATTTCTATGGACTTCATAGTAGGGCTTCCGCCTACAAGGGGAGGTCTGAATATGATTTGGGTTGTTGTTGACCGACTGACCAAGGTGGCCCGATTCATTCCGATGAAGGACACTTGGAAAGTGGCAAGACTTGCAGAGCTCTTTGATAGAGAGATTGTTCGGCACCATGGGGTACCGAAGACTATCGTGTCTGATAGGGATACCAGATTCCTCTCCAGGTACTGGAAATCCACACGGGAAGCGCTTGGTACCAAGCTGAAGCTAAATACAGCGTTCCACCCACAGACAGATGGTCAGAGTGAGCGCACTATCCAGACACTTGAGGATATGTTACGTGCATGTGCACTTGATTTTCAGACCTGCTGGATTGACAAGTTACATCTGATTGAGTTTAGCTACAACAACAGTTACCATGCTTCGATCAAGATGTCTCCCTTCCAGGCATTATACGGTAGACCATGCCGCACGCCATTATGCTGGGATGAGTCGAGTGAGACGGTCATTATAGGACCACAGTATCTGGAACAAGTTCAAGCAGAGGTACGACAGATCCGGGCTAGCATGAAGTCAGCTCAGGATAGGCAGAATTCATATGCCGATGTGCGCAAACGTGACCTGGAGTTCGCCGTGGGCGATCAAGTATTTCTGAGAGTATCCCCCATGAAGGGAGTGTTTTGTTTTGGCCAGAAAGGCAAGTTGAGCCCGAAATATGTGGGGCCATATGTTGTGACGAAGTGGATCGGCCCGGTAGCTTACAGACTTGATTTACCCACCGAGCTGGGCAAGGTACATGATGTATTTCATGTGTCCCAGTTGAAGAAATATATGTCTCATTTGTCTCATGTACTTCAGCCTGAAAGGCTAACCTTAGAGCCAACCATGCGATCAGTGGAGACTCTGGTACGGATTCTGGATACTAAGACTTGAGACACTCGCCATAAGTCTGTGAGACTGGTGAAGGTTCTCTGGTCTAACCAGGACGTTGAGGAGGCCACTTGGGAGCTGGAAGATAAGATGAAGGCGAAGTACCCGTCGTTGTTTACTTCTTAGTATTTATATGTATAGGGTACGGGGCGTACCCCTATTTTAAGGGGGGTAGAGCCGTTTCGGTTATGTGTGTGCGACATGTATTCGGATACATTGTCTATGTGTTATGTTGTTATGTTACTACCTTGTGATGTTATAGACCGTTGTGTCTGGATGATGTTGTGTTGTTTGGACCTTGTGTCCGGTGCTATGTAAGTATATTGTTAATGTTGTTATGGAAGTATTGTTTATATGTGTTCCCGTGTTCTAATATTTAAGATATGTGGGAAGTATGAACTTTGGGGACAAAGTTCTTTTAAGGGGGTAGATTGAAATACCTCAAACCTCAGTATGTTGTTTAAACATTTAAAATACGGTATATTAAGACTAAAAAGAGTCTTAGAAACATTAGAGAACAATTTAAACCATAGAAAACACAAATAAATGCCTTAATGTCAATTAGGGCCAAAATGTGCTCTAAACTTGGGATAAGCTTGGTTAAGACCTAATGAGCTTACCAAGACCTTATTTATATATTAATGAACATGTTAAACCAATTACCAAAGAAAACCAAGCTTGAAAACAAGTTAAAACACAAATGTGCTTTAAGGAGTCTTAAAGCACGTTTTTGAAAAATTGTCTTGTAAATGAGTTTTGAATGGCTAAATGTCCATCATTACTCTTTAAGTAACATGTGTACTACTTAGTATCACATTAGGAAGTCTAAATCAATGGGAAATCAAAAATTTCACAACTATGTGCCTTGTTTTTGTGAATAGTAACCAAATTAACCAAGTTTATAACATATGTCAATATAAGTGTGACAATTGGTCAACAAAGACTAAAATACCCCTTAGTATATTATGGGGGCCGGTTTGACTCACCACTCTTAAACAAAAAAATAAGCTAAGTAAAGTAATAAAGCAAATCACTATTTACTTTTACTTTAAATATCAAAAACTAGCTACTTATCTTCATTCTCTTCTTTCCCTCTTCATTTCCCACGACTCCAACCTCTCTTCTACCTCCTTCCTGCTCTCCATTCAAGGTTTTGCAATAGTACCAACACCAACACCAACTTCCATTGTCATTATCTCCTAGCTCACTTTGCCAAATCAAAAACAAAGACCACCATTCTCTTTGTCTTGCCAAGCTCTTCATTCCTATCTTCTCAAAATTCCAAGAGCTCCATTTCGGTGCCAAGAGGAATCTCCATGGGAGGAGCTTGAGTTCATCTTTTCACATATTATTGTTCTCCTTTGCTTCTAGGTAAGGAAACTCAAAGAAAAATAACATTTCCTTCATGTTTGTATGTTGTCCGAAAACACCATTAATGGTTTTCTTTACCTTGCTTGTTCTAGCTTCATTCGAATCATTCAAGGGCTTGGTGGAGTCCTCTCTTGCTACATATCCAAACTCTCTTTTGTATCCAAGGTAAAACAAACATCTAAATGTTCTAAGACAATATATGTATTTAGGGTTTACAATGAGAAGAAGCATAAAGCTTGTATACTCATTTCATTATTTGTATATTGTCTAGAAGTTGACAAGCAATCAAACATCCTTACCGATTTTAAACAAGGAAACAAGAAAGAAGTCTGTGAGGAAGAAGAGGTAAATGTGCTAACCTAATGTAGTTTAATGTCTTAGGAGAAATGAGCTTATATTGCTTATTAAACCTACTTAAGGAGCCAATGGTAAATGACTTAGAAAAATACTCTCAAGGGCTTAGTAAAAGGCATATGTATTGTTGAGTGTATTTGCAGGTCAAAGGCAAATATATTGTGGAAATTCAGTGTTTATGGTTTATGCACTTTAAGGGCCTAAGAGCCATGTTATTTAAGGGCCTAAGTGCCAAGCAATTTAAATAATGCACTATATTATGATGCAGTGTAGTTTGGGTGAAATTTGTGTATAAGAATGTTGTTGATGGATTTAAGTGTTCTTGGATGTTTAATGGTGAAAACTATGTGCTTTGGTGTGACAAGATGTTAGTAGAGTTCATGTCAAAATTTAGGTAATGTATAAGAAGTTCTAAGTGTTTAATCAAGATTTGGTGAACTAGGAAGTGTTAGAAATGTTTAGGTGTTTTACTAGAGGATAAGTAATGTCTTAGGTGTTCTAGGAAATAAAAAGGACTTAAGCATTATTTTAGAGGATTTAGAATGCAAATGCGTGTTTTGGGATACTTCAAGTTCATGTTGGGATTGTGTTTAGGACTTGTGCAACCTTAGTGGTTTATGAAGAAAAGATGTTTGGGAGAGGATGTAGTAGTAGTGAGGAAACATTTGAGACTAGTGCAAGTATAGGTATAAAACACCCCATGCAACTTAGGGAAAAGTATTGCATGTGCCAACCTTTGTATAGGAATTTGTGTAAGGTTGAGGAATTTTTTTATGAATGATTTAAGGAGTTTAATGGAGGTCTTAAGGTGTGTTTGAGGTGCCCAAATAAGGTTAGAACATACTAGGATATATGAGGTGAAGTTTGGAGTTAAATGGGCAATTAAAAACAAGGGTCTGGAGCAGACCGACCTTAGGGACCGGACCTGCAAGGTCGGTCGAGCCCAGTTTACCCTGCGAGAAATGGTCTCTGGAATGGACCGACCTTGGGGACCGGACTTGCAAGGTCGGTCGGGCATGGATTTTTAGTACTGATTGAGTCTCTGGAATAGACCGACCTTGGGACCGGACTTACAAGTTCGGTCATGCCTAAATTTTTTTACGTAAGTAAGTCTCGGGAATCGACCGAACTTGCGACCGAACTTGCCAAGGTCGGTCGGGCCTGAGTTTTCAAAAGGGAAAAACTCTCGGGAATAGACCGAACTTGTGGACCGAACTTGCAAGGTCGGTCGGAGTAGAATTTTTGATGGTAATATGTTCTGGAATGGATCGACCTTGTGTAAGATCGGTCGGTAAGGTCGGTCGGACCAAAACTTGTAAAAAAAAAACACATGCAAGGAGTGGCTTAAGTAGTTAACCCTAGGGGGTATGATGAAGGTAATCAAGGATAAGTTTGGACATTAAAACATGTCATATAACCATGTAAAATGTTTAGTAAAATTCGAAGTTAAGTAAGTAAATTGACCGACGGTATTAATAATGTATAGGAGTGACCTACGGTGGAAACCAGTCGAAGCAAGGACCAAGGTATGGTTTTCTTGCAGTCTGTTGCCTACCGGTTTACACCGGCTTGTGTGTTTTTTTTTTCTGTGTGTTTATGACCTTGTAAGACTTAAGTCATGTAATGAGTTTACTGTTGTTAAATATTATTGTATTGTTCAGTGTGACTCTCTCTTCCCTTGGTGTGTACAAGACTTAACCAATTGTTTGTGATTTGTTTATTGAGTTCGATGTTGAACTTCTAACAAGTGCTAACGGGGGAAGTGAGGAGTCCGGTCTGTTCCGGCCACGCGTGTGAGTATGGGAGTCGATGTCATAACCGGTTCGATTCTCTCTGTATGTTATGGTTGTTTTTCCAATTTGGTTTCCAACCTTCCCTTTAGCTTAACCAAGGCTATTTTACTGACTCACGTCGGGCCACAGGGGCATACTATGTTTTGTTCAGTGTGCTTGGATCACTATATCCGAGGCACCTTGTGTTAAGTTATTCGTTCAATCTAACAGGACGGTAACGAGTTATGTAACGAGCTTGGCTTGGGTTTGGCAACATTCTCTAGGCTCTCCATGGGATCTAATTGTGTTGGTTCGTTTCCTAAAAGGATTCGTTGTTGTATGTTATGTGTGATGTTGTTGTGCAATACTCTTGTTGTGATATATATGTTGTATGTTCAAAATGAAAGCCATGTCATCATGACAATTAGTTGCGCGTATCCCGGTAGCCGATGGGCTGCGCGTTAACCATACCAGCCAAGGGTTGCTGACCCCCTCGGGGGCTCCATATTTTTACTGCAGGATGAGGATCGAGGAAGCGGAATGGCTATAGATTCTAGGCTGCAAGAATGCTTTTGGTTAGTTTTGGATGTTGAGCTCGGGATGCGCCTGTGCTCCCGTGGCGATATATTTTGGTATCGTTTGAATTACAGTGACGGTCGTTGAAAGTTCACAGTGACAGATTGTGGTGTACAGTTTACATTTATGGATGTAGTTACAAACTCGGTATTATGTTAATGTATTAAAGGTTATTAGTTCTATGCTCGGGAGTCTGATCATCAGACCAGTACGTTTGTATTTATTCTGCCTTGTTGACCACGTGGGTGGTTAACGGCGTTGTAGCACCGAATCGTTTAGTATTTATTTAGTTGTTTAATTCCGCTGCGATTTCAAGAGTATTGGTAAGTGCGTAGTACGGGTGTTACAGGTATGGTTAACGCGCAGCCCATCGGCTACCGGGATACGTGCAACTAATTGTCATGATGACATGGCATTTATTTTAAACACACAACATATATATCATAGCAAGAGTATTGCATAACAACATCACACATACATACAAGAACGAATCCTTTTAGGGAGCGAACCAACACAATTAGATCACATGGAGAGCCTAGAGAATGTTGCCAAACCCATGCTAAGCTCGTTACATAACTTGTTACCGTCCTGTTAAATTGAACGAATAACTTAACACACAGGTGCGTCGGATATAGTGATCCAAGCACACCGAACAATACATAGTATGCCCCTGTGGCCCGACGTGAGTCAGTAAAATAGCCTTGGGTAAGCTAAAGGGAAAGTTGAAAACCAAAATGGAAAACAACCATAACATACAAAGAGAATCGAACCGGTTATGACATCGACTCCCATACTCACACGCGTGGCCGGAACTACCGGACTCCTCACTCCCTAGTTAGCACTTGTTAGAAGTTCAACGTCGAACTCAACAAACAATCACATACAATTGGTTAAGTCTTGTTAGACACACACAAGGGAAATGAGTCACACTTAACAACATAGTAATATTAACAACCGTAAACTCATTACATGGCTTAAGTCCTACAAGATCGTAAACAAACAGAAAAACAAACAACACACAAGCCGGTGTAAACCGGTAGGCAACAGACTGCAAGAAAACCAACCTTGGTCCTTGCTTCGATTGGTTTCCACCGTAGGTCACTCCTATACATGATTAATAACGTTGGTTAATTAACTTACTTAACTTCAAATTTTACTAAGTATTTTACATGGTTGTATGACATGTTTTAATACCCAAACTTATTCTTGATTACCTTCATTATACCACTAGGGTTAATTGCATAAGTCATATTCTTTTGTGTTTTTTTTTGTTTTTGGGTCAGTCCGACCCACTGGCCGACCCACCAACTGGGTCGGTCCATTCCAGTAAATTCTCGGGTTTGAAAAATTCTACTTCGTCCGACCCACGTCCGACCCAAATCCTCTGGGTCGGACCATTCCAGAAATTTTACCGTCTTTTAAACTCTCTCGACCGACCCATGTCCGACCCAAGTCCCCTGGGTCGGATCGTTCCAGAACCTCTTACTGGTGTCTTACAGAGGCCGTCCGACCCAAATGTGGGTCGGTCCCCTGGGTCGGTCGACAATAGAACTTAACCTTCTCCAAATATTTTTCCTTAAGCTTCTAACGTTTTCCAACACCATTTGGCACACTCAAACCCTCATATAATATCCATAAATCTCATCTTATAACTCCTTAAACACTTACCAAAATTCCTAACACTTATATTGTTTTCTCCTTAGGTTCTTCTGTGGTGTTTCATACCTAAGATGACTACTATGCCTAAAATGTTTCCTCACCACTACAACATTATCTCCCAAGCATCATTTCCTACAAACCAACTTCTTATGTCATTCTTGAAATCCTTTCACAAGTTTACACTTTCTCCTTGTTTAGGTTTCCATAAGTCTCAGCACACTTCCAAAATGACTTTGGTGAAGAAAAATTACTGGATGGCGCATGTGTATCGACTACAGGCGCTTAAACTTGGCGACCCGGAAAGATCATTTCCCTCTCCCCTTCATCGATCAGATGTTAGAGAGACTAGCAGGGCAAGAGTACTAATGCTTTTTAGATGGGTTCTCAGGGTACTTCCAAATACCAATCGCACCAGAGGACCAGGACAAGACCACTTTCACTTGTCCATACGGCACCTTTGCGTACAGACGAATGCCCTTCGGACTATGCAATGCCCCTGCTACCTTCCAGCGATGCATGCAAGCTATATTCGCTGATTTCATCGAACAAAGCATAGAGGTATTCATGGATGACTTCTCTGTCTATGGCTCTAGTTTTGATAAATGCTTGGCACAACTTGATTTGATCCTAGGACGGTGTGAGGATACAAATCTCGTTTTAAACTGGGAGAAATGTCACTTTATGGTCAAGGACGGGATTGTCCTTGGACATAAAATATCGGCTGAAGGAATAGAGGTGGATAAGGCCAAGGTGGAGGTTATAGAGAAATTACCGGCACCAACCTCTGTTAAAGATATTCGAGCGTTTCTCGGGCATGCAGGATTCTATCGACGGTTTATACAAGACTTCTCAAAAATCACTAAACCATTGACCGACCTGCTACAGAAAGATGCCCCGTTTCATTTTGATGATAAATGTTCGGCTGCTTTCAAAACCATAACAAAAAAACTGGCATCTTCTCCTGTTGTCATATCACCCGACTGGTCTCTCCCATTTGAGATCATGTGTGATGCAAGTGACTATGCAGTGGGGGCAGCTCTATGCCAGAAGAAAGAGAAGATTCTAAGAGTGATTGCTTATGCCAGCAGAACACTAAACGATGCCTAGAAGAACTATACTACCACCGAAAAAGAGCTTCTGGCTATAGTGTTCTCCCATGACAAGTTCAGGTCATACTTATGGGGAAGCAAAGTCATAGTACACACAGACCATTCTGCTCTCAAATACCTATTTGCAAAACAGGAAGCCAAGCCTCGCTTGTTGCGCTAGATTCTTCTACTGCAAGAGTTTGACATCGAAGTCAAAGACAAGAGCGGAAAATTAAATGTCGTTGCTGACCATCTCTCCCGGTTGGTAACTCCTACAGATAGTGTGCCTATTAACGAATTCTTCCCCGATGAGACTGTCTTTTCAATCACCAAGGTAAAAGAGCCATGGTATGCTGACCTGGCCAATTATCTAGTCTCTGGAACAATACCATATGATCTATCTTACTCCCAGAAGAAGAAATTTCTTTCTGATTCAAAGCATTATTTCTGGGAAGATCCATATTTGTTCCGAGTCGGTGCAGATGGGTTGATTCGCCGGTGTCTCCCTGAAGATGAGATTCACAGCGTCATACATTTTTGTCACTCACGGGAAGCTGGAGGTCACCATGGACCCACAAGGACCGCTGCTAAGATCCTGGCCTCAGGATTTTATTGGCCAACTCTTCACAAGGATGTTTACCAATTCTGCGCCCAATGTGATAATTGTCAGAGAATGGGTAACACATCTAGGAGACATGAAATGCCACAACAGGGAATACTAGAAGTGGAACTCTTCGATTGTTGGGGCATTGATTTTATGGGACCGTTCCCTTCCTCACAAGGCCATCAATATATTTTAGTGGCAGTGGATTACGTGTCAAAATGGGTAGAAGCCATACCCTGTCATCATGCTGATTCAAAGACCGTAACCAGATTCCTTAAGAAGCACATCTTTACCCGTTTTGGCGTGCAAAGAATTATTATTAGTGATGGAGGATCCCACTTCTGCAACCGTTCATTTGAAGCGCTTATGGGTAAATACGGGGTACGTCACAAGGTAGCTCTACCTTATCACCCCCAGACAAATGGCCAAGCAGAAGTTTCGAACCGTGAGTTAAAATGGATTCTCCAGAAAACGGTTAACTCATCACGAAAGGATTGGGCATTGAAGTTAGATGATGCGCTTTGGGCTTACCGCACCGCATTCAAGACTCCCATCGGGATGTCTCCTTTTAAGCTTGTCTATGGGAAATCATGCCACCTACCTGTAGAGCTGGAACATAAGGCGTATTGGGCGATCAAGGCCTTGAACTTTGACATGACTACTGAGAGACCAGGCTTACCAAAATGCTACAATTTATAAAGAGCGCACCAAGAAGTTCCATGACAGGATGATCCTGAAGAGGGACTTCAAAATTGGTGATTTGGTTCTCTTATATAACTCAAGATTAAGGCTCTTCCCAGGGAAGCTCAAATCTCATTGGGCTGGTCCTTTCCAGATTGTTAGTGTGACCCCGTACGGTGCCTTTGAACTCCAAAACAAACAGGGCGAAACTTTCAAAGTTAATGGGGCACGTCTTAAAAGGTATAATTCTTGTTCTGATATTTCAACTGACTTATTTACAATTTATCTTGTCCAGGAACAGCATGACACATTTACACCAAATGTCGAAAACGGCACTGTCAAAGACGACATCTCTCCCGAAGAAAGTTCACATGCATAATTACGAATAGGCGTCTAGCTAGAGACGTTAAACCCGGGCAGCTTGGTGGGAGGCAACCCACTATTTATCTATTGTCTTTCCTTTAATTTAATGTTGTTTTCTTTTTGTATTATATTTCACTTTTATTGTTATAATAAATGCAGGTTTTACTTGAGTACTTCTGGCTGTGTAGAATATTCTTTACAGGTACATTTCATGACATTCCACAGCTGCACTCAAGTGTGGGGGAGCTCTATACACTCTACGAAATTTGGGGAGTACACTCTTTCCTTTTTTGCTGTGCCCTACTAATTTAATTCCATCTACACAATGAGGGCATTGCTTCAGCTTAAGTGGGGGAGAGCCCTTTTCGGGGCATTTTTGTGCTTAAAATGTTTAAATCTCTCTGCTTGTCTTGCATGTGTTCAAAAATTAAAATTATGGAGCCTGCTAATATAGGTTGTTCTCTTTATGAATAAATAATATTATGAATTGTGGGATAAATGGTACAAATTTAAAAATTTTCATTTGATCACTTTTGAGGAGCATTTTTATGCGGTGTGACCAAATAATCTGCAAATGGTTGGATTTTTATTACTCAGGGGTTCTTTCTGTCTTCTCTCTTAGGGATTGCTAAGGGGTACTTCTCTGTTAAAAGATATACATAAAATAAAGAAGGGACTTGCGAGACACCATTGGTAACCAACAAAGAGAGTTGAGTGTCCTTAAAAACAAAAGCTTGATGCTTAAATTTTATCTTCTCATCTCTTATGCAAAAGTGAAACAAATGCATGAATCTATTTTTCCTTTTGTTTTCTCCTCAATGCCCATTCTTGAGAGAAGTTGGCCGTGGTAAAAGTTCTCAAAGTCACCTTAGCTGAGAAGCATTGAAGTACTCCGGATCATACCCCGAAACTCTATATTTTATTTTTACCCTGAGCACACCTATGCCACCAGCAGTTGATTTTTCACACTCCTCGAAAAAGTTTAAAGATCATGTAATGTTCACCTCTTTATCCTACCCTTCATAATAATATTTGTTAATGTTGAGCATTCCCTACTTACTTGGGTACATGGTTTTGCTTGAGGACAAGCAAAAAGATAAGTGTGGGGGTATGATAAGTGTCCAAATGAGCATGTTTTATAGGTGTATTTCACATATTATATTAGCACTTTTCTTGCTCATTTCTCCACTTTGGTTAGTTTTCCTCTAGTTTATGTTTTATTGATTATCTCACAAATTTATTGGTTAAACATGAGGAAAACCAAGCTAGGAGCAAAGTACACGAAGATACGAACGCGTAGGTGAAAACGGGGATCAAATCGGAGCTAAAACGAACATTTTAGAGGCAAAAGACCTTTGGTCCGGACCAGTGTCCGGATCACCTGGTCCGGACCAGTGTCCGGATCACCTGGTCCGGACCAATTCATGCCAGCGCGCCCGAGACAGGAATCGACCTCGTCCGGACCACCTGGTCCGGACAGTGGTCCGGACACTGCTATTTTGACAGCAAGAAAGGAGCCGTGTGAAGAGATAAAATCTTATCTCTTCAACGCAAATACCCGCCTTACCACCCCATTTACCCTATATTTCTCTATAATACACCTCCAAACCTCCATTAAATCATATCTCATTCCACCCCGAACTTATGCCATTTTCCTTCCATAAAAATACCATAAAACTCTCCAAAAATCATACATCTCATCCACATATTATCCACATAAAATCCATACAACTCTTCATTCCATAAAAACATTCCATTTCCATACCGTTGTTCTGTCCAACCTCTGCCCAAAATATTAGCAGTCAAGATAGTGGAGCTGAATTAATTATCTTTCCCAGATGATTTCTTTTACTTCTTATTCTGTCTTTTTAATGACGTTGGGCTAAGAGGATTTACTCCGGGCGAAGGTTAATTTATAGTCTGTTTAATTATGTAATCTATATTTCTACCGGTTAAAATAAATACAGTTTGTTACGATTAAAGTTTTTCTCTCACCTTTTTAATAAATCTCATGAATTTATTAAAATGCTTTTCTAAGTCTATTTTGATCAGAACGGTGATAAATAGACAGGTTAATTAAGCCGTAAATCTGGAGAAAGCTTATTATGATTTAATAAGTTAGTATTTTCAGATGCAAATATAATTCCTCGCACTTAACCGTCGTTTACATATGTTCTGCTCGAACCTGGATTAGACCGAGCATTTTCTGGTAAACGAGTTCTTATAAGTCTATGATTTAGTCCTCAAGATAATAACAGGAACTTTGCCAAACTATTATAATAAATCGGTAGAGATAGCATAATTAATCAGATTATACAAACCTGAACCCGGAGTCCCGTTTAATATATTCTTCCACTCAGTTAATTTAATCTGTTGTTTTACTTTACAAAACGAGTCAATTATCCCCCCTTTTGTGACAAGCTTAGGTTCTATTTTATTTCGCTATAAGTCCCACGGTTTGACCCCGGCCGCTTCTGTTTTCTATACTACTGCGACCGGGTTTTGTTTGCAGCCCGAAGGATATTTTGAGTATTAATTTCTTTCTTAATTGTTTAAAATACACCAGTTCCAACCACTCATAATATAAGCCCTCTGCATCAATAGAGTAAGTTTTCTTCTCTACATTTCTTTTCTTCTTCTCAAAACCCCATTTTCGAAATTCGTATTTCTCGCATCTGCCCTCTCATTATTCTTTCCCTTCGTTGGACCAAATGAATCCCGAAGGGATGATGGAACTATTGCTCTCGACTTCACCAGAATAGTATCTGGTGATAGTGTCGACTCTCCTCTCAAATCTGCTTCAAACAACCCACTATTTTTCTCTAAGTACTTTTTTCCTTTTTTCGTGTTGCTCTGCTAGCCAAAATCCTATGGCTTTGTCAGACTCACTGCTAATGCTAGCACAAGTATTTTGCATCTCAGCCTCTCTTATGCTTTGTTTCTGTCTTATTGACCGTAATGACTGTAAATTGTGGAAAATTGGAGTTTAATATAGACTTGTCACCAGAGCCTCGAATGACTATTTTCGCTGATCTCTGGCTCCGGCGGTTGGTCATCTTGTTCCCACCTTATACTCCCAACACATATTTTTCCTTTCTTTTTTTTTTGCGCACATTTGATCGAGAGGAATGGATGCAGTTTTGGTAATCATCCCGGTCATAACTGTCATTTCTTCCTCTTGTTTGGTTCTCCAATTCCACATATATCACTGTATTTTTTTCGTTCTTTTACTGAGGAGTATAAATGGGAACCTCTCTTCTGAGTGAATAGCCGACCTGCTATGGATTATAAGGTCCACGAACAGGATGAGCAAGTGCACGTATAGACTCACGAATCAGAGAAAGGACATTGTCAAGAATAATTTCGTACTTCTCCCTGCTTCATTTTCGATTCCAATCTCAGTAAAACCTTCTGTACATGTGTTCCCCTGGGTGCTCTTTCTATTGCTTGGATATGAACTCCAAACATGTTCGACCAGTGCAATGTCTACCCCTAGAATACCCCCGAGTCTTACTTTCTGCAATTGACAGGCACAAATTGGAAGTTCTCATGACATAGCATTACTCTGTTTTCTTTTTGTCATGCTTTAAGTTCACCATTTGTTGTTTCTACTCATGAGCTTCTTTGTCTACTGACCCCACGAGTTCATTTTGCTTGGGTACACTGGTGAGTTGAAAGCAGATCCACCCACTAGAAATCATTGTTGCAAAAGTGAAGTTTGTATCTCCAAACCCTCTGTTGTGCTTATTAGATTTTCTTCATTCAGACTGTGAACTAACCTTTGGACAGTTGATGTTCTTTGTCCGTTTTACTGTGCTTCTGTCTTACAGGAAATGCTTAGCACTCTTCTGTCTGGTATTTATCCTTGTCTCAATGTAGTCTTCAAGTTTTCTCTGGCTAGTGACATGATTATGCTCAGAATTCCATGTTGTGTTCTGCCTGGTTACTGCCTATCTTATCTGAAGATATTGTTTATTCTCATTCTACTGCTAAACACCGTTGTTCATGGTCTGTTCATCTGGCTTCTTCCTTTTTTTTGTCTTCTTGAATGTCTGGTTCATGTTCAAAAGTGAATGACCATAGACATTTAGTCTTGATGTGTAACCTGTGATTCATGAACACTTTTGAAACTGCTAATCACCAACGGGGATAGAATTCTGTTATGTACATAGTTCAGTGTCGGTTTTACATACTCTAACTAATACCAGGGGAAGTAAAGGAATAGGTGAAGATATTACACCAATTCAGGAATTGAATTTCTCACACTCCTTTCTAACCTTTTTCTTTTTAAGTACTTTTGCTTTGATTTGTTGAAATGATGACTTGTCTGTTTAGTCGGGTCTGAGATAGGGGATTTGCTTTCAAGCTTGGTTTAGTACCTAAAATTTTGCTTGGTCTGTAAGGGGTAAGGAAATAAAAGAGAAAGAAAAACACAATTTGGTTGCGAGAGCTTACCTAATGTTTTCTGTGGAATCTTGCTGGTTTGAGGATTCAGTTCACCTCATGTATGTAATGTTCATTAGTCAATTTAACCTGTCTAGTTGGACTTAGTTCTCGCCTTTAGTTAAAAAAAAAGAACAAAAAACAAACAAACCCTTTATACCCAGTTTAATGCTGCAGTAATTCTCGTCTTTAATTTCACCGGTTTATGCTCTTTGCTATCAATCTGTCGGTTTGAACTAGCATTGATCGTTCTCTGGCCATTTCTATCAATCTGATTGTTGTTCATTATTGGATTTCTACTTTTTTGTGTGACATGTGTAATATTTTCCTTTCACTTGTTATATTGCTTTTTTTAAACTGATATTTATCTAAGCCATAGTTATAGTCCTTTAGGCCCCAGCCACTAGGATAGTGGGTGTCCCTTGGCACTTAGTGGGTCATGTGTCCTTCTTAGTCAAGGTGACACCCTAAACCTTAAAACACACATTTAAAAATATGTATATATGTATATGTATGTAATAATGAACTCATTGTCCAAACCCGAAATTCTTCCAAACACCTATTTCTTCTCCTTCCATCCTAAATCCAGAATTGTCTCTCAATTTTCTAATGCTTTCACTTCTGTGTATAAAAACAAACCATTAACTCTCACATGTTTTCTTTTTAAAAGCTTGGCTCAAAAGCCCAAAAATAAAAATGGACAAGCCCAAAAAAATTTGGCCCATTACCAAGCCCAAACTTAGCCCATTACCAAGCCCAAATTCGGCCCATTACCAAGCCCATATTCAGCCCGTTACCAAGCCCATATTCGGCCCATTACCAAGCCCAAATTTGGCCCATTACCAAGCCCAAACTTAGTCCATTACCAAGCCCAAATTCGGCCCATTACCAAGCGCAAATTCGGCCCATTACCAAGCCCAAATTCGGCCCATTATCAAGCCCAAATTCGACCCATTACCAAGCCCAAACTCAGTCCATTACCAAGCCCAAACTCGGCCCACAGCCCAAACTCGGCCCACAGCCCAAATTCGGCCCAAAGCCCACTAACCCGACCCAACTCCACCAAAGTCAAACCAAGTCCACAAAAGTCAAACCAAGTCCACAAAAGTCAAACCAAGTCCGTAAAAGTCAAACCTCGACCCAAACTTTGACCTTGACCCCAAACTTTGACCTTAACCCCAAACTTTGACCTAACCCAATTCGAACTCGACCTCAATCCAGACCGAACTCGACCTCAATCCAGACCGAACTCGACCTCAATCCAGACCGAACTCCAATTCAATTCAAACCTATTTCATCCAGCTCAATTCAACTCAAACCCAAATACATTTCATCCAATCCGCACTCACCTTGTAAATTCCTTTCAAACTCCAAAACCCAAAAAGTAGTTCAAACCATCATTTATCCAAATTTCATCAAGATTTTCAGATTTCAAAGAAACTATTTGCGGAATTTTAAAGGAAAAACTCTTCTCACATCACAGAAAACTCTTCTCAAATGCAGAAAGTTCTTCTCACATATACAGAAAGTTTTCTCCTAAACATTTCTCAAAATCAGTGTTTCTTCATTGAGAATTCCGAACAACTCCAAAAGTTTTCAAACTTAGTTGTCAACTCAAATAAACCGTTTTTGGGGAACAAGAAATGTTTGACCCCTTCAAAACATTTTCTTCCTGGTTAGGTATCACTTGTCTCCCTTCCAAAATAAAAATCCGAGGCGGGGCGCTGGGGTCGTAATATCTCTTGTCGCAGTCTGGATCTCTTTAGGCGGGGCATTAGGGTGACAAGCCTCCCCTAATTGCAGCCTAGATTTTTACAAGGCGGGTACTAGGGAAGTAACGACCTTCCTAGTCGCAGCCGGGATTTTAGAATCGTCTAACTCCCTTCCACTCGATATCGGTGTTTTAGCTTTTGATGTTTTAAAACCCGGGAGTTAGAGACGTTATTAGGGTTTGACCGAGAACATCTCATGCATGATGTTTCTCTCTGAATCCTATTTTTTTGACATAAATTCATTGCCCCATCTTTCGAGCCTCGGCACTTACATTAATTAAGTGTCGTGTTCGAGGGAGTACATAGGGTAATCCCTCGGATTATCTGCACTTTTGCAACAAAATGATTTTTCGGTTTTAAAAAAACTTTAAGAGAGGCAATTTTGAGTAAACCAACCCATCCCTTCCATTAGAAATTCAAGTCACACAAGCATTCCCTAATCCCCTCTGAACCAACCCCAAGTCACATAGGACCTCCCAATTCTTGAATAATCTCAAACAACCTTAGTCATCTGAAACCCGAACGTCTTCAAAACCCGAGCACCTGCAAATCGAACATCCTTTCCCACACTCAATCATACTCAAAACCCGAACTCCTCTCAACCCATTCGATTCCCAAAACACCTCAAAATTTGACCACTCTAAAAGATGAACCTAACAAACCCGGGAAACTCTTCAACTCCAACAAATGATCCAAACATCCCTTAACTCCACAAGAATGACCAAAATGCCTTTAGCCCCATAAAAGTCGAGACAAACCCAATCCCCAAAAATAATCAAAACCTCTCAACCTGTGACCATTCCCACGAACTGATACTTCAAAATCAGCTCATTTCTTCAAACTCTTCAAAATCATCTACTCCTCAATCCACACTCAAATCCTATCATTTGGCTTTAACTGAATCTCTCTAATAAGGTTTTGAAAGAAGGCAATCCCGACAATTGGAGACCGAGGTTTCCTCGGGCACCAATCCGAAGTCGTGGTCGTTGCCACTTCCGAGGTGGTAACCCAGTGCGAACCCACAATAGAATCTTTGTAATGACCAGATAAACCCTATCCATAAGCAACAATTAGAGTCAACCAACGGTTCTTAGGACCCTCTTTCCCTTCCTTCCTAGTATCGTAGGTCAAACTAGGTGGCGACTAGTCAATTTCCACCGTTAGGGCATAAGTCCGCGTGGAGCTCATTGAGAGCGGGTGTAGTGCTCACTAGCATTCCCCTTATGCTTCTGGGAAAGACGGACGATTTAGTAGGTAATTGAGGGCTGCCAGATTAACGGGTTTTCACACCCTTCACGAATGGCAATTTCTAGGATCTAGACTTTTTAGTCAAAACCTTTTAGTTAGACCCCACCTCATACCAAAAATCACCCTCCACACCTAGTATGTATTGAATCTTGTATATGTATGTAAGTAATGATGCTTGTATGGTTGTAGTATTAGTATGTATGTATGTATGTATGCATGTAAAATGAACTCCATGTATATTCGACCAAAAGTAGTCGGCGTACCCCGGTTAGCGCGCGGGGTATGCGAATTGCATATGCAACAATTTGCTGAGCCCCTAGGGGCACCGTTTTTATTTACAGGTACTTCGAAGCCGACCACCGTTCGAGAGTGTAGGACGGGGCTGCTATGTGAGCATGGGTAGTTGAGTAATACGAACTGTATTGTATTGTAATGCGATTTTGGAAGTCCAAACTGTATCGGTAATTTAAGGATTGCAGTAGACTCAGTATAGTAATGTATTGGAGTTGTATTTGAATTGTGATATGAGTGTGGAATAGAAGGTAATGTATTGTGTAGAGCACTCGGTATATTCTAGTCATCAGACCGATAGTATGTAGTATTGTAACTGGCCTTGTTAGTCACGTGGGTGACTAACGACATTATACACCCACCGTTATGTATGTAATATCCGCTGCGAAGGTAAGTAATTGTAAGGTAATGACGGGATTAGCGGTAGGGGTGTTACAAAAAGTGGTATCAGAGCAAAGTATCGCTCTGATGGATGAAATACCAAGTTTAGGAAAATACCGAGTTAGGAATTAGAGACTTAGGGCTAAGGTTGAGTGTTAGTGTGTGAGGTAAACCGGAAACCTACAACAACCATTCCCGCCCTCCGCAACCCATGGTATTAAGTTGGGAGAAAAACACGGAGAGTTGGAAAGACCTCTCACACTCGGGTAAAACCCGATCTGGCAGTTGCAAAAAAACAAACCTTATTAGAAAAAGAACTTGTCATACAGTAGATTCCGAGAACCGGAATCCCGGAGACGGATCCCGTAGGAACAACAACAACCGCATTTAATGATCGCAGATTGAAGATCCTAAATAAAGGATAATGGAATTTATGGCACCATAGGGCGACATGCTTCGCAGTCGCAAGAACCATGTGCAGCCGGCGAGAAGGGAAGCGCAACCACGCAGTGGAGCGAAAAAGATAGAGTAACAAGCCCGAGACAAGAGAGTCTACAGACTGTAATGTTTGATAATACCAATAACGGTATACAAACCGACTAAGGAATTAGTCGAGTTGGATTAATACCAAACCTACACGCCAGGAGGCCGTAATAACCGAACAACATAATTCATATAACTATGAAAGTATTCATAAAACATACACATATAGGACTACAACGTGGTTCCTAAGGATAAGACAAGTCTCTAACCATAGTGAAGGTGTGAGACACCCGGATTGACAATAACCATGAACACTGAGAAACGACTCAGGAGATTGATCACCAAGATCAAAAGATCAAAGGAAGATCTAATAAGACCACCAAATATGGATGGAAACGATACCGTAACCGGTATACGTTAACCAAAAAACAACCTACCCGCACACTTGCCCAGGGCAAGTGCAGCAGAGGCAAGACAGTTGGAAGACTTCTAATGACCAACGAGTGCCTACTAAAGTACCACCATGGGGATTGAAGCAAATATAGGATCACTAATCCTAAGAATTTGAAACAGTGAAACCTTGGAAAGGCCTAATGGCCCGAGCATCATATTAACGAACGTGCCAGTCAGCGAGAAGCTGGACTTGATCAAGACCTCAGACATGGCAACGCCATGAAGAATTTTTTTTAACACCAAACTGTTATTTCAAAGCCCAAAATTTTTCTTTCAAACCTCAACCCTTTCTTTTAAACATCGGATTTTTAAACCAAACTAATGGAATTTCGGTGAGTATAATCGAAAGATACAATAGGAGTTGACAATATAATACTTCACCTAGGCATGTGACGAGCACTACGAGTGTACCCAAATATGGGATGTGGGATGACCGCACTCCGAAGGAGCTTGCGGGCCTGGCAGATGGTCCGGTAAGTAGTAACGTGCCAATGAGGTACCCCACGTATGTATACATGTAGTGTACGAAACACGGGAATGAGTCAACTTCATTCTATGGACCATAAGTAAATTCAAAACAGGACAATTGGATACCTCAAGCGAGCAAAGGGAACTCAGATAAGCTTATAAGCTAAAGGAGTCAAGAACTCACTCCAAGAGGATGACTAAGAGTTAAAAGTGCGAGAAGCACTAACCACTCAATAAAGACATTGGATATGTCTCGAAGATATTGAAGTAAAGCCTGATGACTAGAAGAAATACCCAGTCTAAACACTGTAAGGCAAATGCCTCACATTAACACATCAGTGTTCAAAGAACGGGATGGAATTCCCAGGACAACTACCACAAACACACAGGGTGATCATATAAGGTACCGGAGGATACCATTCACCACTAAAGGAAATACAGAACCGGTTAAAAATATAAGAGAAGTACCCACGGTCTACCCTAAGAACGGGAGACGTTATAGCCCTCAACGTGATAACTCAGATCCAGAACCGCAAGGTAGGATAACATGCAAGACTGTAACACCCCGTCCAAAGCCAATCGTGGTTGTCGTAAAACTTAACACTTAATCGAATTCGTCGCAGCGGAAATAACAAACACCGGGACCTTACCACGGTCTGATCGTTAGAATATACCGGTCTTATCGATTTACAATACTTATCCAAAGTAAACAACCGACCAAACATCACCATCCAAAATACCACCAACCAACCGAGTTTAAGTATCTAAGTCATAGTCACAAACTTACATCAGTTTCAATATAAACAGACGGGAGCACAAGCGCAGCCCGTACTCAAAATACACAACCCATCCTAAGTCTAACCACTCCTACTCTCGTGGTGTGACTTCATAGGTCTCTTACCTGCAAGTGTAAAAACAGCCCCCAAAGGGGGTCAGCACGAATGCTGGTACTCCCTCTCATGGCCCCCAAGCTAACGGGGCTATGACGACTAATTGTCGATAGCATGGAAATTGATTAGGTACACAAGCATGATATGAAGTGCAATAAACAACAATCCACAGATGAACATACATAGTTCACACACAATGAACGACACAAGCATTCCCTTACCAAGCGGGTTAGTAACCCCCTCCTTAGTCCTGATTTCCTTAACCTCAGTTCCTTATCTTACCTCAGTCTTAACCTTATCTTAATCTCAGTATACAAACCGTTCCTAGAATGGAAATGGTTGTAGCTTAATCTCAAACTTAGGATTTAGGTGATCCTACCGCACCATCTTAATGCCACCTACCTTGGACAGGAGTCCAGTGTAGCTGAGCCGGCAACCGACCCTAGGCAACAAGTCCGAAGACAAGTCCTTAAGCGGAGGGCGGATCTGATTCAGATACCGTCCCCCTTTCCTTAGCATGCATGACCGGAGTCAGTCCCGGGTTCCTCACTCAAGTTCCAGTTAGTAAAAGTCTTACACACCATGTGTTAGTTAAACCTTAACGGGTATTAACCAACAGTTACCAATACTTAACTCATATCCTTAACTCAGTAAGTACCAAACTTAGTTAGTAACAATCTCAAGTCTCGTGGGTTAGTGTAAAGAAAACATTCACAACGAGAACAAATATAACCGGTTGCATGCTTTATCTTGTCTTAGTCATAGCAATTAAACAGATAGCACACAAGCCGAGGGACACCTCGTTAGCAAGCAGGTCACAAGAAAGATTGTACCGTTCACCGTCGACGATTGTTTGGTCTATCTCCTTCCAAGTCCCAATTCACCAGTCCTAAAACATTCATTCAGTTGTAGGTTATTATTCAATTCAACTCAATACAATTACTTAGCCTCCCTGGACATCAACTTTTACTCATTGTTTTTCACTAAGCCTTATAGTTTTTAGCTTAACTCCTAAGTGCACCATTTCCTCATTATCTATTACACTTACTCACCCACTTAATGACCATTACACCCACCAAACATGTCCTTAATAACTGATAAGTATCCAAATGAGCATGATTTATAGGTGTATTTCATATATTATATTAGCACTTTTTCTTGCTCATTTCTCCACTTCGGTTAGTTTTCCTCTAGTTTATGTTTTATTGTTATCTCACAAATTTATTGTTTAAACATGAGGAAAACCAATCTGGTCTACGCTGATTCAAATCCAGCTCGGCTCGGCCCAAGAATTCGCTCATAGACCGGTTTCGAGGAGGTTACGAGCAGACTCGTGGAATTCTTGTAGAAAAATTGGATCCTTCTTTGAGACTTTCTTCTCTTTGCGTTAATCGCTTGGGCTTCTTTGTTGGAATAGAGTTTCAAGGGCTCCTGGTGCGGACTTCAACGAGTATGAGTTCAAGTGCTGAAAATACCGAGTAAAGTAGATGAAGAGACAAACGCATAGACGCAAATGGCTCAGAAAACGGAGTCCAAACGAAGAATCTAGAGCCGGTCAAAGTTTGTAGAAGAAAATAAGTCACGAGCACACATGCAACCGCATGGGGATAAGCGGACGTGAGTGAGTTAGATAGGCGGACACACACATAGTAGCGGACAACACTTGTGTCTGCATGTTCTCAGGCGGACGCCCACGCGGACAAGAGATGGAGAGACCGCGGGCGAGAGACAGAGACGTCCGCATGAAATGAGGCGGACAACTGGGCGGACAGAGGAGCGGACAGAAACAGACAGAGACGTCCACATGGTTTCAGAGGCAGACGCCAACGAGGACAACAAGCGGACATGACTAAAAATCAATGCGTGCCAGGTTTCTTCTTCGCCCGTCGACTTGCTTCTGCCATATCCATCTACTCCGCACCGCCTACCTTAATTCCCTCACGCGTCTTCAGCTCTGTCCCCTGCAATTAATGAGCAATCAATGCTCTTCCACTCCAGATCTGCCTTTTCCCTTCCTCTATATAAACACAGTGCACCTTCAACCAAATAGACACGTTCCACCCCCAAACTCAACACTCCAAATCTCTCATTTCATATACAGAAATCTTACGAACGCTCCCATTCTTCTTTCTCTTCATTTTCTCCATTCTCCATCCATGCATCTCATATTATTATTACGTCCAACCTCTGTCTGACTTATTACCAGTTAATATGTCAGGCTAAGGAGGATTTACTCCGGGTGAAGGTTTAATTATGGTTTGTTTAGTTGTGTAATTTATATTTCTACCGGTTAAAATAAATACAGTTTGTTACGATTAAAGTTATCTCTCACCTTTTTAATAAATTTCATCGATTTATTAAAATGCTTTACAAAGTCTATTTTGATCAGACCGGTGATAAATAGGCAGGTTAATTAAGCCGTAAATCTGGAGAAAGCTTATTATGATTTAATAAGTTAATATTTTCAGATGCAAATATAATTCCTCGCACCTAATGTCCGTTTATTTATATTTTGCTCGAACCTGGATTAGACCGAGCATTTCTGGTAAACGAGTTCTTATGAGTCTATGACTTAGTCCTTAGGATAATAACAAGAATTTTGCCAACTATATAAATAAACCGGTAGAGATAGCATAATTAATCAGATTATATTAACCTGAACCCGGAGTTCCGTTTAATTTATCATAATTCACTAAATTAATGTTATTTACTTTTCAAAAACAAGTCAATTAATTCCCCCCTTTTGTGACAAGCTTAGGTACTACTTTATTTCACTATAAGTCCCACGGTTTGACCCCGGCCGTCTTTCTTACTATACTACTGCGACCGGGTTTTATTTGCAGCCCGACGGATATTTTGAGTATTAATTTCTTTCTCAATTGTATTAATTACACCAGTTCTAACCACTCACGATAATCAGTCTGCAAAATGGCGCCGTTGCCGGGGACTTGATTTATTCTAGTCCCTAAGCCCCGGATAATTCACCTGTTATATTATAATAATCTGTTAATATTAATTGGACACCTGACTTTGGACATCTGACTACGGACATCTGACTTCTGACATCTAATTACTAACTCTTTATATTATTGTCATTTAATTTCCATTGTCCTTAACATTTAATTTCCATTGTCCTTCAATTTCCAGTATACTAACTTATAATTTCCAGTATACAAACTACTAACTTTAATTTCCTGTCATTTAATTTCCATTGTCATTTCAATTTTCTGTCATTTCTTTCCATTGTGTCTAACTACTAACTTATAATTTCTGTCAACTAATTCCTAACATTTTTATTTATTCTAACACATAACGAGTTTCTTTTCTCTGTTTTGAGTGGTGAATGCCTTTTACCAGGTCAAACAGCCTCCTAGAAAATATAAATAATCACACGGTTGGTTACAATCCAGAGATCGAGAGAACCTTTCTGCGCACTCTAAGGCAGAGACGAACTCAACAAAACATTACCACCACAGTGATAGAATCTGACCCGGAAGCTGACATGGCATCTACACCAGCGACAGTTCGAAATATCAACAGGCCGTCTAACCAAGGACAACAGCCTGCTATAATCCTTCCTCACCTTAGCCCATCCGAATACGATGAGTGGCAGAAGCTAAAGCCATATCATCAGATCAGATGTGTTAAGGAGCTGGGCATGTTTGATGGTTCCAGTCCAGACGAAGCCCTGTTACATGTTACTAAATTCTTGCAACATGCCAACAGTCTTACTGCGACCGACGCAGTACTTCAGTACGCAAGACTGTCATTATTCCCTCACAGCCTGACGGGAAGTGCGAGCAAGTGGTATCATAGCCTGACACCGAGTACCATTGGTACTTGGGATGACATGGCCACCAAGTTCTACGACAAATTCCTACCCCCGAGCCGAACGTTGGAGATGATTGCTGAAATCTATAATTTCAAGCAACCTGGGTCGGAGAATATTTGTGAAACTTAGGACCGTTTCAAAGGACTACTACTTACTTGTCCTCACCATGGTATGACGAAAGAACAAGTATCACAATTGTTCTACAAAGGCCTGATCGGTCCGTGCAGAACAATGGTACTGTCCTCGTTAGGGGCCGATATTCTGAAAAAAGCCAGGAGCACAATTTCTGAACAGCATGGAATCTCTCTGTGAAGAAATCAGAGACTGGGCCTCCGGTGGATCAAGGAGCGGTACTCCAGGTTTATATCATATTGGGGAAAGTGATAACAAGTTTGACCAGCTGATGAAAAGCAATGAGCAACTCATGGAAAGCAATGCTCAGCAGGCAACAAAAGTCAGTACTCTGCAAAAAGTGGTTGAGCAGATGGCTATGAACTCCTACCCCCAGCAAGCTAAGTCGATGATTTCCCGATCATCTACAACCCCTCCAGGCTATGCACCTCTGTCCCAATCATCTCCTGTTATTTCTTGTACACAATGTGGTGGGCCTCATGACTATGAACAATGCCCCTAGCTACAAGAATTAGAAGCAGCAGAGGAGGCAAACTATCTCACCAACAATTCAGGATACAGACAACCTTGGCAACGTAACATGCAATCCAACCTTCGCTACTCAAACACCGACAATATCCAAAACCCACATACACTTCAACCATCTCAAAATTACAGACCTCAGTCCAATTTCCAAGGAGGCCAAAGGCAATATCAACAACAGCCTTATGGCAATGAAGCTTCATCGAGTCGACCAACTCAACCTCCTTCGAATACTGAGTCTGAAATGTCTCAAATGCAAGAGATGTTTAAAGCTATGATGGGTAAGTCCCGAGATACGCAAGAAGAGGTCGCAGCTCTGCGCAAAGACCAAAAAGCCTTGCAATCTAAGATTCAACAGTTACTCACCCAACAAAGACCACCTGGTCAATTCCCTTCACAGACAAACCTAATCCAAGAGAACAAGCAAATTCAATCCTTATAGACGACAGCACATTCCAATCAACAAACTTGTGTGCCGTCTCCTTAAGAAGTGGAAGGGAACTTGCCACCAGAAAAGGAAAAGAAAAAGAAAATCATCAAGAGGCCTACATCAATGATGAACACACAACCAATCCAGCCTCACCTCCCTCAGAAATCCAAGTTCCTACTCCTGAAACTCCACCTCCATCTCGAGTTACCATCGACATTCCATCCTCATCTCCTAAAAACAGTGAACTTCCATTTCCCAACAGGATGAAAAAGAAACACCTAGATGAGCAGTTCTCCAAATTCTTGAGCATTTTCAAGAAACTGACCCTCGACATACCTCTAATTGATGCTTTGCAAGAGATGCCTAACTACGCCAAATTTCTTAAGGATCTCTTAACAAAAAAGAAGAAGAAACCTGGAAAAGAAACAGTGCACCTCACGGAGGAATGCTCAGCTGCCCTTCTTTGAGCACTCCCTCCCAAACAAACAGATCCGGGAAATCCCGTAATCCCGTGTTTTATAGGAGGAGTGGACTGTGGAAGCGGTTTATGCGACCTGGGAGCCAGCATTAATATCATGCCCTACGCACCTTCTTGAAAGTAAAAGGAGGAGAAATGCAACCGGTTCCTTTCAAACTCCAACTAGCAGACAGATCAGAGATCAAGCCCATGGGAATAGTCCGAGATCTGGTAGTTGGAGTGTCCCGCTTTATCTTTACAGCTGACTTCGTCATTCTAGAAATGGATGACGATGTTGAGGTTCCCCTGATTCTGGGTCGACCGTTTCTAAGTACTGCCAAAGCCATCATTGACGTCCACGATGGGAAAATCACTATGCGGTACGAGGACGAAACGATCAAATTCGACATGCAGAAAATGATGAAGAAGAGTTCTAACTTTTCTCCTCATGCTTAGACAGTGGGATTAATAGATGATGAGGAGGAGGAAGGCGATTTTTCTACAGATGAGGACATGTATTCCCTATCTTCCATCCTGAAGGCTGAAACTGAATCGCTAGAGCAAGTATTATTTACTTCTCTAGAAGAAAAGGTGGAGGATCCGGAAGTTAACACCATGCTGGCGTATGTAGAAAAAGGAAAGACTGGTTATCAAGCCTACCGGCCACCAATCGAAACACTCGACAGAAAACCTCAAAAATCAGTTCCATCAATAGAACAGCCACCAGAGCTCGAGCTTAAGGAACTGCCTTCTAAACTCAAGTATGCCTTTTTAGCTGAAAATGACCATTTGCCTGTCATTATTTCCTCTTCTCTGAATTCCGGGGAGGAAACGAGGCTACTCGAAGTGCTAAAGAAGCATAAGACGGCAATCGGGTGGACTATTGCTGACATCAAAGGAATTGATCCCTCCTACTGCACGCATCACATCTATATGGAGGACAATTACAAAACTGTCAGGCAACCTCAACGTCGGCTAAACCCTAACCTAAAGGAGGTAGTTAAAAAGGAGGTTCTGAAATGATAAGCCGCAGACTTATCATATTTTATGTGCTAGATTTAGTATTATATTTATCTAAATAAAGTTATATTTATGTTATTTATGCTTATATTGTGTTAAAGTATATTATTTGTACAGTCTTATGTTTTTGTGAGTTTTCTGTGCAAGGAATGATTTTCTAGGCAAAAGTTCAGTTGAAGCCGGACTCCATGCCGGGTAGTTTCTGCACGGCATAAGCACAGAACAGAAAAAAGGCCTTGCCGGACCTAATGCCGGGTAGATTCCATCCGGCATAAGTAAAGAGTCGCCACGGTTGACCAAGCGATAGCAATTATTGACCGTTGGTGAAAAGGATGCTGCCGGTGTGAATATCCTACCCGGCATATGCACTGTTTCGTGCGGAATTGACGGTTTCGACCGTTAACAGTTGGGCGCATTTATCACGTGTGCCGGCTACTGGTGACCCGGCACGACGCCCGGCACGACACAATTAATGCCTATAATAGGCCGAGGAAGGCAACAATTGAACACACTTCAACACCATATTATACTTCATTCACATCTCAGTTTCCGCCCCATTCCAAGTGGTGGTGTCCAAGGAACATTTGCAGATCCATCCACGCAAGAGAAGAAGAAGACCTTGTCAGGGTTAAGGCTATTAACATCTCCTCTCCCCCTTTGTATTCTCTTCTTGTAGTTGTGTGGATGGTGATGCAGAATCCTTGTTAGTTTATGGTTAGGGATGAATTTCCTTGTAAAACTCTTATGATCATATATGGAATTCACAAGTTTCTTAACGGAGGTTTCTAGTCTTCATGCAAGTTGAATGAGTCAGCCACTTATTCTCTTATTTCTAAGTCCTATTTAAGGCTTTCAAAGCAAGAGTAGGATAGATTAGGATCTCGGTAATCTTTAATATTGTTGTTCTGAAAAGTGGATAACAAATGCTAAGGTTTTGGATTAATCTCTAATTTCCCCATTATTCTGGTTGCATTCGCGGCATTGGCTATGCACGATGCAAGTATATATTGAGTTCCTTAATGCAGATCTGATTCTGGAAGTGGTATTTACGAAATGAACGATGCCGGATGGAATGCCGGATTGGTTTTGCCCGGCACATTCAAAGAACTTGACTATGCCGGGTAGAGAAGGTCCGGCATGGAACCCGGCATATTCATTTTGCGAGAAACAAATCCTCTTTGAGACTTGCCACCCTTGATTATTGGTCATACGATGCTTTTACATTGATAGTCTTCCCAAATCAAAGTTAGTTTATTTATTTATTATTTAGTTTAGGATCACATTTTCAATTCCCCCTTTTGTTTTATAGAATAGGCTTTTGCCCGGATTAGGACTAATTTTCTATAAGTCCCTTGGGTACGATACTCTCGGTCGTAATATATTTACACTATACTCCGACCGGGTTTTATTTTGCTACCCGTAGTAGAGTTGTAGGATTAGTTATTAATTTATTTCATTCTTTGTATATATTTTATCCTAACAATTTCTCGTTTAGCAAATTGGTGCCGTTGCCGGGGACTTGGAATTAGTCCAAGTCCTAATTTCGGTAAAACGCCTTATTCTTTATTCTTTGATTCTTTGATCTTTTGATTCCTTGATTCTTTAATTTATTTTCGCCCTTAGTTTTGCAGTGAATGGGTGGCGGGCGTCTGTGACCCGGCAAACTCGGAGGAAGTCTGATGCCGGATACGTTCTACCCGGCATTGCGTCCGGCATGTTCAAAGTTTTTCAAAATTCCTTACAGTATTGAGTTCTTGGCAATTTAAATTTGTTCTTGCTTACTCCCATTCGTTATTTCTCTCTCCTAATAGTCCCTATACTATGATTCTTTAATTTAGATTTCGAGTTTGAACTTGCCGTGTATTGTGCCGGGTTTTCTATACCCGGCATTTCGGAGGAAGTCCTATGCCGGACGGGTTTGATCCGGCATGTCACCGGCATGCTCAAATTCTCTCAATATTTTTGTCGCAAATTGTAGGGACAATTAGGAGTAATCTCCTACAATCTCTTATTTACTCTTACATTTATTGTGATTATCCTTTACTTTATCTTTTAATTAAGTTATGTTCGATTTTTGGTCACGCCGGGCAACATGCCGGTTTGTACACACCCGGCATTAGTGGAGGAAGTCCACTGCCGGGTAGGAGTCACCCGGCCCGCTGTCCGGCATAACCAAAAATTTGTTCATTCGTGTATTTTCATAATTTTAATTATGTAATTATATTATTTCTTTTATTATTACGAATATTATAACGTTTTCTCTTGCTCCTCCTTAAGTTATCCAAGTGAATGCTTCTTCGGTCAACAAGTACTCCTGACAATATAGCCAACCTTGATCCGGAGATCGAGAGAACCCTACTTCACACTTTAAGGCAACAAAGAATTCTACAAGAAGCAGATCCTACACCAATGGCAGCACCTACCGTCCGTAACATAAACCGGCCTTCTAACCAAGGCCAGAAACCAGCAATCGACCTTCCTCTCCTTCCTCAAAACGAATACGATGAATGGCAAAAACTTAAGCCATATCATCAAATCCGATGCATCAAGGAATTGGGTTTGTTTGACGGGTCAAATCCGGACGATGCTTTGCTCCACGTCACCAAATTCTTGCAACACACAAACAGCCTAACCTCCACAAACAATGTCCTCGAATACGCCAGACTTTCCCTCTTCCCCCATAGCCTTACAGGGAATGCCAGCAAATGGTACCACAGTCTAACCCCCAGTACCATCACCACATGGGAGGACATGGCAACCAAGTTTTATGACAAGTTCATGCCTCCAAGTCGCACCCTGGAGATGATCGCCGAGATATACAACTTCAGACAACCCACCTCGGAGAACATCTGTGAGACTTGGGACAGATTCAAGGGGTTGCTACGCACATGTCCTCACCACGGCCTCACCAAGGAACAACTATCTCAGTTGTTTTACAAGGGATTGGTCAACCAATGCAAGACCATGATCTTTTCCTCCCTTGGTGCAGACATATTGAAGAAGCCTGGAGATCAATTCCTTAGTGGAGTTGAATCTCTTTGCGAAGAGATTAGAGATTGGGCCACAGGTGGAACCAGGGGTGGTACCGCTGGTTTATTTCAAGTGGAAGAGGGCGACTCCAAATTCGACAAATTGATGCAAAGTCATGAGCAGTTATTGGAGAGTAATGCCCAGACGTCAACGAAGGTTAGTGCTCTACAGAAAGTGGTGGAGCAAATAGCAATGAACAAACTTCCTCAACAAGCGAACGTGGTTAGTGCACGACCGCACGCTTCGAACCCTGACATTCCAGACTTTCAGAATGTTGAGGAAGTCAACTATGTGAGTAACCAAGGGTATCGGCAGCCATGGCAACAGGGGCACCAACCCCCTCAACACTTCTAGAGTCAAGCCGGCTACCAGGGAGGTCCAAGGCAATACAGACCATCCCACCCTACATCATCATCAGAGGCTGAAATGGCTGAACTTCGTGACATGATGTCAGCCCTGATGAACAAGACCCAGGATACTCACAACGAGATCTCGACCATTCACAAGGAGCACAAATCGTTGCAGTTGCAACTACAGCAACTTCTGACGCAACCGCGACAGCAAGGTCAACTCCCATCCCAAACGCAAACCAATCCACGGGAGCATGCGAATTCGGTCACCATTCTACCTAGGATCTCCAAGGATGCCAAGTAGCCTAAAAGGCTAAGTGTAGGGCGGTTCCTCCTCACGCCTTCACTATCAAACAGGGGAGCCCTTCGTATCTCTTAATTTTTCTCTTTAATTTTTTGTTATTGTTTTTAAATTGCTTTCTTTAGTTGTTTCAAGTTTCTTAAAAAAAAAAGTTTTATTTATTGTTCCTTTTGAACACTGGGGACAGTGTTCCTGCCAAGTGTAGGGCAGGGACCCCCTTAAAAAATAAGTTTTTTATAATATGCATAAGTTTTGCGTTTTATCAATGTTTTACTAAATTTTGCATGTTATTGATTAAGATAAGATTAGGAATGAATAAATGCTTGTTCTCTCAAGAGGTAAGCTCTCTAATGACTTATACATTCCTGTTTTTAACTCTTTGATTCTTTTTGTTTAACATGAGTACATGATCTTTCTCCTAATTCTTTCCTTTATGTATTTCTGGGTATTTATTTCTTTTCTTTTCAAATTGTGAAAATCTTTTGGGTAAAAATCTTAAAAGGTTTTTGTGCAAAAGAAGAAGAAAAAGAAGAAAAAAGAGAAAAAAATCTTCTTCCAAAGGAAAAGCAATATATTCCTTGAGGTTGCAAAAATGCCTCAGAATAAAAGCAAGAAACGAGAGTTTTTCCTTTTATTTGTCTCCTAAATTCCCCGTTCTTCAATGCAAAAAAATCATGGTTGATTCAGAAACTCTTGCAAAAATAGGGCTGATTCATAAAACCATTGATGAGAGTCTTGGCCACATTCAGAAACTCTTGAAAAATAGAGCTGAATGATGGAAACCGGAAAAAGGAGAGATTACAAAAATCCCTTGCAAAATAGCCCAAAAGTTTTTGATCGATTTTGAAGATCTTTTTATACCCATTAGTATGTTTTGATAGAATAAGGTAGAGTAAGTGATACTTATGAATGAGAGTCATATAGTTGGAAATATTTATCTACATTTCATTCTAGAGTTTATCTGTTTGTGCATAAGTAATTAGTCCTTTCTAATCTTGTTTTGCTCGAGGACTAGCAAAAGGTAAGTGTAGGGCCTTGATAAGCCGCAGACTTATCATATTTTATGTGCTAGATTTAGTATTATATTTATCTAAATAAAGTTATATTTATGTTATTTATGCTTATATTGTGTTAAAGTATATTATTTGTATAGTCTTATGTTTTTGTGAGTTTTCTGTGCAAGGAATGATTTTCTAGGCAAAAGTTCAGTTGAAGCCGGACTCCATTGTAGGGTAGTTTCTGCACGGCATAACAGCACAGAACAGAAAGAGGCGCTAATGCGGTAATGCGGGTAGATTCCATCCGGCATAAGTAAAGAGTCGCCACGGTTGACCAAGCGATAGCAGTTATTGACCGTTGGTGAAAAGGATGCTGCCGGGTGTGATGCCGGGTATATCCTACCCGGCATATGCATCGCGCACGGTTTCGCGCGGTATGCACGGTTTCCCAATTGCACCTACGCACTTTATCACAGCACGCCGGCTACTGGTGACCCGGCACGACGCCGGCAATGACACAATTAATGCCTATAAATAGGCGAGGAAGGCAACAATTGAACACACTTCAACACCATATTATACTTCATTCACATCTCAGTTTCCGCCCCATTCCAAGTGGTGGTGTCCAAGGAACATTTGCAGATCCATCCACGCAAGAGAAGAAGAAGACCTTGTCAGGGTTAAGGCTATTAACATCTCCTTCTCCCCCTTTGTATTCTCTTCTTGTAGTTGTGTGGATGGTGATGCAGAATCCTTGTTAGTTTATTGGTTAGGGATGAATTTCCTTGTAAAACTCTTATGATCATATATGGAATTCACAAGTTTCTTAACGGAGGTTTCTAGTCTTCATGCAAGTTGAATGAGTCAGCCACTTATTCTCTTATTTCTAAGTCCTATTTAAGGCTTTCAAAGCAAGTAGGATAGATTAGGATCTCGGTAATCTTTAATATTGTTGTTCTGAAAAGTGGATAACAAATGCTAAGGTTTTGGATTAATCTCTAATTTCCCCATTATTCTGGTTGCATTCGCGGCATTGGCTATGCACGATGCAAGTATGGATATTGAGTTCCTTAATGCAGATCTGATTCTGGAAGTGGTATTTACGAAATGAACGATGCCGGATGGAATGCCGGATTGGTTTTGCCCGGCACATTCAAAGAACTTGACTATGCCGGGTAGAGAAGGTCCGGCATGGAACCCGGCATATTCATTTTGCGAGAAACAAATCCTCTTTGAGACTTGCCACCCTTGATTATTGGTCATACGATGCTTTTACATTGATAGTCTTCCCAAATCAAAGTTAGTTTATTTATTTATTTATTTATTTATTTAGATCACATTTTCAATTCCCCCCTTTGTTTTATAGAATAGGCTTTTGCCCGGATTAGGACTAATTTTCTATAAGTCCCTTGGGTACGATACTCTCGGTCGTAATATATTTACACTATACTCCGACCGGGTTTTATTTTGCTACCCGTAGTAGAGTTGTAGGATTAGTTATTAATTTATTTCATTCTTTTGTATATATTTTTATCCTAACAATTTCTCGTTTAGCATGAAACTCCTAGATGCGAACATCATTTATCCTATTTCTGACAGTCCATGGGTAAGCCCGGTACAAGTTGTCCCGAAGAAGGGGGGCATCGAGGCAGTTGTGAATGATAAGGGAGAGGCTATCCCTCAAAGAAAGATCATAGGTTGGCGCATGTGTATCGACTATCGGCGCTTAAACTTGGCAACCAGGAAGGATCATTTCCCTCTCCCCTTTATCGATCAGATGTTGGAGCGACTAGCAGGGCAAGAGTACTACTGCTTTTTAGATGGGTTCTCAGGGTATTTCCAAATACCAATCGCACCAGAGGACCAGGACAAGACCACCTTCGCTTGTCCATACGGTACCTTTGCATACAGATGAATGCCCTTCGGTCTATGTAATGCCCCTGCTACCTTCCAGAGATGCATGCAAGCAATATTCGCTGATTTCATCGAACAGAGCATAGAAGTCTTTATGGATGACTTCTCGGTCTATGGCTCTAGTTTTGATAAATGCTTGGCACAACTTGATTTGATCCTAGGACGGTGTGAGGATACAAATCTTGTTTTGAACTAGGGAAAATGTCATTTTATGGTCAAGGACGGGATTGTCCTTGGACATAAAATATCGGCAGAAGGAATAGAGGTGGATAAGGCCAAGGTAGAGGTTATCGAGAAATTACCGGCACCAACCTCTGTTAAAGATATTCGAGCATTTCTCGGGCATGCAGGATTCTATCGGCGGTTTATACAAGACTTCTCAAAAATCACTAAACCATTGACCGACCTGCTACAGAAAGATGCCCCATTTCATTTTGATGAAAGGTGTTCAGCTGCTTTCAAAACTATAACACAAAAATTGGTATCAGCACCTGTTGTCATACCACCCGACTGGTTTTCCGTTTGAGATCATGTGTGATGCAAGTGACTACGCCGTGGGGGCAGCTCTATGCCAGAAAAAAGAGAAGATTCTAAGAGTGATTGCTTATGCCAGCAGGACACTAAACGACGCCCAGAAGAACTATACGACCACTGAAAAAGAGCTTCTGGCTATAGTATTCTCCCTTGATAAGTTCAGGTCGTACTTATGGGGAAGCAAAGTCATAGTGCACACAGACCACTCCGCTCTCAAATACCTATTTGCAAAACAAGAAGCCAAGCCTCGCTTATTGCGCTGGATTCTTCTACTGCAAGAGTTTGACATCGAAGTCAAAGACAAGAGCGGAAAATTAAATGTCGTCGCTGACCATCTCTCCAGATTGGTAACTCCTACGGATAGTGTGCCTATCAACGAATTCTTCCCCGATGAGACTGTCTTTTCAATCACCAAGGTACAGGAGCCATGGTATGCGGACCTGGCCAATTATCTAGTCTCTGGAACAATACCATATGATCTATCTTACTCCCAGAAGAAGAAATTTCTTTCTGATTCAAAGCATTATTTCTGGGAAGATCCGTATTTGTTCCGAGTCTGTGCTGATGGGTTGATTCGCCGGTGTCTCCCTGAAGATGAAGTTTACAGCGTCATACATTTTTGTCACTCACGGGAAGCCGGAGGTCACCATGGACCCACAAGGACCGCTGCTAAGATCCTGGCCTCAGGATTTTATTGGCCGACCCTTCACAAAGATGTTTACCAATTCTGCAAACAATGTGATAATTGTCAGAGAATGGGTAACACATCTAGGAGACATGAAATGCCACAACAGGGAATACTAGAAGTGGAACTCTTTGATTGTTGGGGCATTGATTTTATGGGACCGTTCCCTTCCTCACAGGGCCACCAGTATGTTTTAGTGGCAGTGGATTACGTGTCGAAATGGGTAGAAGCCATACCCTGTCATCATGCTGATTCAAAGACCGTAACCAGATTCCTTAAAAAGCACATCTTTACTCGTTTTGGCGTGCCTAGAATTATTATCAGTGACGGAGGATCCCACTTCTGCAACCGTTCATTTGAAGCACTTATGGGTAAATACGGGGTACGTCACAAGGTAGCTCTACCTTATCACCCCCAGACAAACGGCCAAGCAGAAGTTTCAAACCGTGAGTTAAAATGGATTCTCCAGAAAATGGTTACTCATCACGAAAGGAGGATTGGGCATTAAAGTGATGATGCGCTTTGGGCTTACCGCACCGCATTCAAGACACCCATCGGGATGTCTCCTTTTAAGCTTGTCTATGGGAAAGCATGCCACCTGCCTGTAGAGCTGGAACATTAGGCATATTGGGCAATAAAGGCCTTAAACTTTGACATGACTAATGCGGGAGAGAAAAGGAAATTCCAACTTTCTGAGTTAGAAGAGTGAGAGATCAGGCTTACCAAAATGCTAAGATTTATAAGGAGCGCACCAAGAAGTTCCATGACAGGATGATCCTCAAGAGAGACTTCGAAATTGGTGATTGGGTTCTCCTATATAACTCAAGATTAAGGATCTTCCCTGGGAAACTCAAATCGCATTGGGCTGGTCCTTTCCAGATTGTTAGTGTGACCCCATACGGTGCCTTTGAACTCCAAAACAAACAGGGCGAAACTTTCAAGGTCAATGGGCACGTCTTAAAAGGTATAATTCTCATTCTGATATTTCAACTGACTTATTTAGGATTTATCTTGTCCAAGAACAGCAGGACAACTCGCCCTCAAACTCTTCTCCAACCTAAAGCTTGGTCAAATACGTCTAGCTAGAGACGTTAAACCCGGGCAGCTCGGTGGGAGGCAACCCACTATCTATCTTTTGTCTTTTCTTTAATTTAATGTTATTTTCCTTTTGTACTATATTTCCTTTTATATGTTATAATAAAATGCAGGTTTTACTTGAGTTCTTCTGGCTGTGTAGAATATTCTTTACAGGTTCATTTCATGACATCCACAGCTGCACTCAAGTGTGGGGGAGCTCAACAGACTCTACGGAATTTGGGGAGTACACTCTTTCCTTTATTTATTGCATGCCTTGTGAATTTAATACCATCTACGCAATGAGGGCATTGGTTGAACTTAAGTGTGGGGGAAGAGCCTTTTCAGGGCATTCTGTGCTTAAAATGTTTAAATCTCTCTACTTATCTTGCATTTGTTCAAAAATTAAAATTATGTACCCTGCTAATGTAGGTTGTTCTCTTTAAGAATAAATACTGTTATGAATTGTGGGATAAATGGTACAAATTTTAAAATTTTGATTACTTTTGAGGAGCATTTTATATGCGGTGTGACCAAATAATCTGCAAATGGTTGGATTTTATTGCTCAGGGTTTCTTTCTGTATCTCTCTTAGGGATTGCTAAGGGGTGCTTCACTGTAAAAAAAAAAAGAAAAGAAAGAAAAATACAAAATAATAAGGGACTTACGAGACACCATTGGTAACCAACAAAGAGAGTTGAGTGTTCTTAAATACAAAGGCGTGATGCCTACATTTTCTCATCTTTTATGCAAAAGCGAAACAAATGCATGAATCTATTTTTCCTTTTGTTTTCTCCTCAAATGCCCATTCTTGAGAGAAGTTGGCCATGGTAAAAGTTCTCAGAGTCACCTAAACAAAAGAAACATTGGAGTACCTTGGATCATACCCCGAAACTCTATATTTTATTTTTACCCTGAGCACACCTATGCCACCAGCAGTTGATGGATCGCACTCCTCAATAAGTTAAAAAGATCATGTTTATCCTACCCTTCATATTAATATTTGTTAGCATTGAGCATTCCCTACTTACTTGGGTACGTGGTTTTGCTTGAGGACAAGCAAAAAGATAAGTGTGGGGGTGTGATAAGTATCCAAATGAGCATGATTTATAGGTGTATTTCATATATTATATTAGCACTTTTTCTTGCTCATTTCTCCACTTCGGTTAGTTTTCCTCTAGTTTATGTTTTATTGTTATCTCACAAATTTATTGTTTAAACATGAGGAAAACCAAGCTGGGAGTAAAGTAGACGAAGAGACGAACGCATAGACGCAAACGGCTCAGAAAACGGAGTCCAAACGAAGAATCTAGAGCCGGTCAAAGTTTGTAGAAGAAAATAAGTCACGAGCACACATGCAACCGCATGGGGATAGGTGGACGTGAGTGAGTTAGATAGGCGGACACACACATAGCAGCGGACAACACTTGTGTCCGCATGTTCTCAGGCGGACGCCCACGCGGACAAGAGATGGAGAGACCGCGAGAGACAGAGACGTCCGCATGAAATGAGGCGGACAACTGGGCGGACAGAGGAGCGGACAGAAACAGACAGAGACGTCCGCATGGTTTCAGAGGCGGACGCCAACGAGGACAACAAGCGGACGTGACTAAAAATCAACGTGCGCCAGTTTTCTTCTTCGCCCGTCGACTTGCTTCTGCCATATCCATCTACTCCGCACCGCCTACCTTAATTCCCTCACGCGTCTTCAGCTCTGTCCCCTGCAATTAATGAGCAATCAATGCTCTTCCACTCCAGATCTGCCTTTTCCCTTCCTCTATATAAACACACTGCACCTTCAACCAAATACACACGTTCCACCCCCAAACTCAACACTCCAAATCTCTCATTTCATATACAGAAATCTTACGAACGCTCTCATTCTTCTTTCTCTTCATTTTCTCCATTCTCCATCCACGCATCTCGTATTATTATTACGTCCAACATCTGTCTGACTTATTACCAGTTAATATGTCAGGCTAAGGAGGATTTACTCCGGGTGAAGGTTTAATTATGGTTTGTTTAGTTGTGTAATTTATATTTCTACCGGTTAAAATAAATACAGTTTGTTACGATTAAAGTTTATCTCTCACCTTTTTAATAAATTTCATCGATTTATTAAAATGCTTTACAAAGTCTATTTTGATCAGACCGGTGATAAATAGGCAGGTTAATTAAGCCGTAAATCTGGAGAAAGCTTATTATGATTTAATAAGTTAATATTTTCAGATGCAAATATAATTCCTCGCACCTAATGTCCGTTTATTTATATTTTGCTCGAACCTGGATTAGACCGAGCATTTTCTGGTAAACGAGTTCTTATGAGTCTATGACTTAGTCCTTAGGATAATAACAGGAATTTTGCCAACTATATAAATAAACCGGTAGAGATAGCATAATTAATCAGATCATATTAACCTGAACCCGGAGTTCCGTTTAATTTATCATAATTCACTAAATTAATCTGTTATTTACTTTTCAAAAACAAGTCAATTAATTCCCCCCTTTTGTGACAAGCTTAGGTACTACTTTATTTCACTATAAGTCCCACGGTTTGACCCCGGCCGCTTCTGTCTTACTATACTACTGTGACCGGGTTTTATTTGCAGCCCGACGGATATTTTGAGTATTAATTTCTTTCTCAATTGTATTAATTACACCAGTTCTAACCACTCACGATAACCAGTCTGCAAGTAGTTTAGATATTGTTTAGATATTTATCTATTTACATTAATTAGATAGATTTGTTATTTGAATATTTGAATTGATAGACTTTTAGTATTATATATAGGGATGGTATGTAACCAGGAGGGGCACTCAATAAACAATTATTCTCTTCTAAACCTTTCTCTATCTATCCAATATGCTATCCTTCCCTCCCTCTACAAGTCTTCTCCTCATCCTCTTCCTCCATTGGTCACGTTTATCCCTCCGGTTACAACTACCCAATGTCTATACAACTATCATAAGCAAAAAATTGCTACCACAACCATTAGTATTATGTTTTTTCTATCTTTGTATCATTTGCTTTGCGAGTTATCCGTTTTCTGATTCAGTTTGTTTGCATTATTGAGCTTGTAAATATGTAAATCTTAAGGAACATGGCGACGGGTGTTCCAGACCCGACCACTCGGTCAACAACAACAATACACCAAAGTCAAGCCTCCAAGTTCACTCTAGAAAATAAAATTCTAGAGTCATAACTTTAAAACCACTATAGAGGTCTAAACGTTGAGGTTTATAGGGATTAACCCAAAATCCTAACCCCTTTAAATATTACTCAAAAAGTCTAGATCCCGCAAAGATGCAGTGACTTACTGATCCTTAAAAGGTGTCATAACTAGATCTGGCAAACAGGTTATCCATTCGGGTTTTTGGTCATATCTTTTCGAGTCAATATCTATTCGGGTCAAAATCTGTTCGGGTCATTAAACTTTCGGATCGTTTTGGGTTCAGGTCAAATCAGGTTCGGGTTGTAATAGTGTCAGATAGAATTAGGCTTCGATTATTTCGGGTCATGGTTAACATTTTTTGAAAAAATTATTAAATAAATATATACCTAATTTATATAAGAATATATTACATATAGATTACAGAAAAGTCAGTACAATGCCTATTATGATTTTCATTCGGATATATAGAGGTGACAAAAGTGACCCAAACCCGAAAATCCGAGTCGAATCAAACCGAACAGAATTGAAATCCAATTCTCAATCGTATGGACAATTGAAAAAATGATCTGAAACCCACAATGAACTGAATCGAATCATGTTGAACCAAGATTTGATAGAACTGAAATTCAACCACTATCCACAATCATCCGAACCGAAAACATTCAAACCGAAGCTATCCAAACCATAGTCACCCTAAACTCGATAATCACCCAAAACCCAAAGCAACCCGAATCGAAAATAAACCGATAATAATCCGAACTAAACCAAACCATAAAATAATATTATTATTTCTAATATCTAGTTGTCTTTAAATATACTTTGATTCTTCAACAATACATTTGTCACCAGAGAATATCTATCATCAAAGCACACTAACAAGAATGTTATGTTACCTACTTTATTATAAAAATAAAATAAAAAGTTTACCATTATTGAGCTGAGAAAAGATTAGATACAAAGTATAGGGAATACACCTTCATTAGTTAATGATGAGTAGTCCACTTAGCCTAATTTTATTAAGATATATGTAGTCGTAACTCGTAAATGAAAAAAATGATTATTTTAATATGACATTTACAAATTTGTATCGGCTTAGCCCTACTCACATAATTCACCCGAATTAGACTCATAGCCCAAAGAACCGAATGCGCCATAGACTAACCCGAACCATAGGAAATCAAACCCAAACCACCATAGCCAAAAATCATCCAAACCGAAATACAGTCGAATCGATCTAAACCAACTCGTAACTTCATAAACCCAAACTAAACCTGAAAAACCGAATTCACCCGACCCAGTCCGACCCGAGCTGAATATTATATAGTTCAAAGCTGACCCGAACCAAACCTAACCAAACCGAACCCGAAAGATTGACCCGAATTTCCACCTCTACTGATATACTAAGTTTGAATCAAGTTTTTTTGTCATATTTAAATATTTGGGTCATTCAGGTTTGGGACAATTTATGGTCACTATTGTTTCATGTTATTCAAGTTTGGCTAATATTTAATTACTAATATTTCGGGTCATTTCGGGTTCGGGTTGATAAGTGTGAAATCAGCATGTTTTTATTGGTACTAAATGCTTATTTTATGCAACATTTGGATGCTTTCTCACATTTATCCTATGTTTTTCCTGATGCTTACTTTAGCCAAGAACTGATGCCAATTTATATGTTAAAAATAGGAAATGATGGTGAAAATGCATAGTTCTCCTCAAGAGCTTTCCAACGCCGCAAACTGGGAACAAATCGTAGCTCAAACGAAGAATCTGGACCTTGTCGTAGTTTGCGGAGAAAATGAACACAAATATACACATGTCCGGATCTATGTCCGACCCTGTGGTCCGGACGGGTGGTCCGGACACCTCAAAATTGAATTTTTTACACACGTCCGGATCTATGTCCGGCTAAGTGACCCGGCTGTGTTGTTCCTGTTGTAGACACCAAAAATTCTCACCCGTTTTTTTATATTAAACGAAAATAAAAAATATAAGCATGTTTTTTTAACAAGGCGGTCGCACCCGTTTTCAATCAAAAGGAGTTTTATTTACCGATCTTTGAATCGCACATCCCTCATGAAAAGGAGCAGGAGCCTTTTATTGTAATCTGTTTTAATATACCTTATTTTGCATACTTATTTTGTCACCTTGGTTTAAATTATTTCATTGTTTCGTTATAACATTGCATTATTTTATATACTCGATTGATTCCACCTTTTTATTATTATTTTTCCTTTAGATTTTCTCATTGTTTTATCATCACTATTTCTATCATTTTATGTGTTCTTTTTTTTACTACTATTATTTTTCATTCAATTTATAGGTTTTATCTCCATTATACGGGTATTATTTTATTATTTCATGTACATTTTCTATTCCATCTATTTTTATCTCATCAAGTTTTGGACCCTATTTGTTGTTATATTCCTTAATCCCACACCATTAGTTTAATCTTCTCATTTTACCGTGTACTTTCTTTTGAATTTGTAGCTTTTTTAGAAAGGTTAATTTAGTTCGAATGAGAGCTCTAATTTCTTTTCCTTGCACATGTATACCAAGTTCTGAGCTAGCGCAGCTGGTTAATGTACACTGATGAGAGACTAGGGTTCCGCGGTTTGAATCCAAAGGTGAACACCTTTTTTTTCTCTTACTTAGCTCGCATAAGAGGTTAAGAATCATCGCCCGCCTTCATATAATGAATGTCGTCTTAGCACAGCCGGATAAGTTTGTGGTGAAAGGGGCCACAGACCTGAGTTCAAAACTCAGTGTGGACATAGTTTGCTATTTTTTTTCTTTTTTTTTCAGTTTTTGCAATGCATTTCAAGGCCCATGCCCAGCCCAACTAGCAGTCCCATTCTTGAGACCCGATTCAGTAATACAAAAACCCTAATGTACCACATGTCCACCATTCTTACATTATAAAACTCCCCAAAACCCTACAGTAGAAACCACGTTTTATCTAGCCGACACTAATCCCCATTATTCTCATTTTCTGAAACCTAGTGTTCCTTGTTCTGCCTGTGTTCGAAGAAGCGAAAGACAAACCAAAGCCCTGAAACTCAACTGCCATTTTCTTCTTCTTCTTCTTCTTCTTCTTCTGGAACTCTTGAGTGGGAATTACCCAGAAAACTTCTTCGTCTCCTTCTAAGCCTCCCTCCATCTTCGAATCTTCGCCCACACCCTACCACTCATCCACGCCTCTGAGTTTCTCCCTCCGACTGAAATTCATCCCTGCCCGCCGAAGTTCATACTCTCTATAGCCCAGTTACACCATCTCGAATTTGGTAAAAAGGAGTAAGTACTACACCATTCTTTCTCTGACCTATCAGCGATTTCGAGTTCAGTGTGAAGTTCTCCTTTCTACTGTTTTTCTTCTCTCAAAAATCCTCTGGCCGGGTGAGCCATTCGTGGTGACGGTAGGGCAGACGCCCAGCTCTGTCGGAAATATTTCCAAAAGAAGAGTAAACCCCTTCACCCCACTACATTTCGTTTTTGATTTTTGTTCACTTTCGCTATTCGTCTCGTCCAAATGCTAGAACCGGAGCCCTGAATTTTAATTTCAGTGGCTTTGGTTTCTGGAAGTCCATGGAACAAGAATACGGTTTATGCCCTCCATTTCTCTGTTTCATTACTTTTGCGCGCTAAACTGGTATGGACAAAGTAGTCCATGAACAGAAAATCAAAGCACAGTGCAAGCTAGAACTACAGTTCGAGTTGCATGATGATTGCATTCGATTTCCCATCTGTTCCTCTTGTTTATGCACTCTAAATGCTTTTAAACTTGCTGTTGTGATTAAAAGGAAAAAGGGGGTCTAACAAATCGAGATTCCCTTTAGCCCTTGTGTACCTCTGGTTTATCTGTATATTCATTTCCGAATGGAAAAGTCTACGCACAGCTCTGAGTAATTTATGTTGCGGTGTATATGTTGAGATGGTGTTTTCATTCTCTTATCCAAGAGATGTTGAGTTTCACGCATTTTATCTGCTACTGCTTCTCTCGGTCGATATGCCTCTTCTTATATTGATCCCTTGGTTCGTTCCTCTTTTGAAATTTGTCTTGAAGGAATGTACCTGCCGCTTTTAGCGAGATGACAATACGTGATCCATACTTTGAATTTCCTGCAAGTGTTTTGTCTGTCAGCTTTGTGTTTGAACAGGATGGGTAATGTTCATTTGATACTCCCAAATCTTCTTCTCCTCATGAAAGCCCACCACCGACTGAAACGACATGGGAAGAACCATTCCCTGGGTTTGAAACATCACATTGTGTTCAGCCTCTATCACTCATTAACTGATTCACTTTTTCATTTGCTTTGACCTGCTCAAATGCTTACTTTGACGAACTGACTTAAGTTGCTTATTGTTTTGTCTTTGTTTTTATTGTTTTGTTTCTCCTACAGGAAAACTTGTGATTATCTCCTCCCTGGTACTTGTATTTGCGAACTCCCTTTTCCTTATTGTTCATATGTCTGAATGGCCTCTCGAGAATCATTATCTGCTCTGACTGCTATATGCCAATTTCAGTTCCGTGCGCTTACTTTGTATATACCTGTGTGGAATCTTCAGATTTTGTAACACCCCTACAGTAACCTTTAAACAATAATTCGAACTGCAGCGGAAATATATATAACTTAACGATAACTAAACGGGTTGGTGTTACACGCCGTTAGCCACCCACGTGGCTAACAAGGCAGAATACTTACAAACGTATCGGTCTGATGCACAGACACCCGAGCATAGTACTAATGTAACACCCCCGAATAAACATCCAACAATACAAACATCGCTCCTTGCTATTTTATAAGTTAAACTATGCAGCGGAATAAACTCCATCCGGGTGTCACAGACGCCAACCACCCACGTGGTTGACACGACCCCTTCCAACACCAAGTTACGGTCTGCATGACTGGAAACAGCCCTCACCAAAATTCATATACAATATAAGATACAATTTCCAATACCGAGTGTCTACAACATGATTGCAAATTCATAAACGAAAAGTACAACCTCGGTTTGGTAACAACCCATACACTAACATAATATTCCAAACTCAAACTTTCATGTCCACTCCATTGTGAACCGTGGGCACCAACGTTCTTAACCGGTTGTCCTACCCACCCATCCCTTCCTCCTGTCCTAGAAGCGCCAGTCTCTGCATGTGTGGGGAACTAGTAAGGTAAACAAACCCAATTTCTCTTCTTAAGCCATCGCCTGCCTATACCCCATCTAACCTGTGTCTGTCTTGCGCAAGTGGCCAGCTCGTCGTGCACTTCCTGGAGAAAATTCTCAGAGCAAACAATCGGTTCCTGACTCTGCCAAGGTGAGATCAAGAAGCCTTGCTGTTATGGTATTTTGTTTCTTGTGGTTACTGATGCCGGAGCAATGCAGCTCCTACACCCAATCCTTCTATCTCTTCCAGGTGCAACTCCCTCATACAGTTTCCTAGAGCCTTGCTCGAAAATCCCCTGAGCATGAACTGCATGAAAACTCCCCCCTTGGAATTTAGCTCTAAGGTACGGTTCCCTGTAACAGATTCTTCTCTGATTTATATCATTACTTTCTCACACTACTCAAGCCTAACAAGTGATAAATTCATCCCCGGCAATCAAGGCCTTGAGAGTCTCTTAGTATGTCAAAGATCAACAAAGGAACACGGCTAAGCTATTAAAGAGGTGAGAAACTCCTAAATCTGTCACATGGTCTAGATACTCCCTATCAGTTTTCTTCTCTTGTAAAAACCGTAATATGAACCAGTAGCTTGTACCTTGTTGTGTACTGGTTATCTGAGTGTTTAAACAACAAAGAATTAAGGAGATAAAAGCCATGAACAAGGAGTTGGTAAAAGTTAGGAGGCTCTACACGACTTAGCCAGGAGAAACTAGTGCAAATCTGGTGTTAACAACCCACTGTCAAATCTGGTAGGCTGTTTGGAAATCTGTAGCATCTGCTTCTGTATACCCATTTGTCCAGAGGTATTGTAGGAGTGGTGTTGAAGCATTAATGAACTTATGACGAAGGTAAATCCTTTACTAACCTGGTGTACACGTGAGGAAGGTCAAAACCAGATTAGGAATGAAAAAAAAGAGAAGCAAACAGAAGAGAGTATAACAGAAATCAAGTTTCTGATTTCAGTTTCTACTGAAACTTGTACCTCCTGTATCACATTAATTCAGAGGGCCACAAGGGTGGCATTGAGAGACTTATAAACTGAAAACTTACCTAATACACTCCAGTAAGATATACACACCCTATAACAGAATTAGAGGACAGGTTCTTAATGAAACGATAAGAGAATAGCCCATCATTCCTTAAATCAGTTTCTGCAGGTTCCTGTGTCTCAGTTTCTGTTTCTGAGATTTTCATGTCCCTGTATGCTAACCTTCCTACAGTAATCTAACAGTTGAAACAACTTTAGACCAATCTTAAAACCTACTAAAATGAGAGAGTGTTGAAGAACAAGTAGCAAAATAAAAACAGATAGCATATGAAGATAGAAGTAAAGCCACCAGCAGTTTAGTGTTTCAGGTCGTTAGTTTGTCTCTTTTCAGTTTCAGATGTACCAATGATATTATCAGAGTGGTTTTGGAATTTAAAATCTCAATAACGCACTTAACCATCGTGTGTAATAAGGAGGGAGAAACTGGAAGTCTAATGATGAACAAAAGATAGAAGATGATGTATCAGGTTATATTTTAGTTCTTTTCATTTCGGTTGAGGAGCATTACAGTAGTGGTGACTAGTTGCTTTGGGGTTCTGTGAATTAACTTCCAGTAGTAATATAGGATGTATTGTGGCCTGCTTTACTGCGTTACTATAGCATGTAAATTGACTTAATAATATTCGACCAAGTAGTCGTGTGGCCCGGCAACATACGGGCTACACACGTTCATACTCAGCGTTTGCTAAGTCCTTTACACCCAATTTTTTTCAGGTATGGTGCCGGACGATAACGGAGCGTAGGCGGGATGGCTACCCTGGGGGTAGTCCATCAGGGCATAACTTTGAATTGTGTAGTATGTTTAGTGTATGGGTGGTTACTAAACCCGAGATGTAATTCTCAGATTATGATTTGGTATCTTTATTGTAGATACTCAGTATTTGGGAATTGTACTTTATGTTGTATGTGAGTTTTGATAGAGGGCTGTTCCCAGTCATGCAGACCGTAACTTGGTGTTGGTAGTATGGTTGTGTCAACCACGTGGGTGGTTGGCGTCTGTGACACCCGGATGGAGTTTATACCGCTGCGTAGTTAACCGTGATGTTGTTTAGGCGCGACGTTTGTATTACTGGATGTTTTATTCGGGGGTGTTACAGAAAGTGGTATCAGAGCGTAGTTACGCTCTGATGACTGGAACAGAGAAGTACCGAGTATAGGAAAACCTGAAAGTAGGAATTCTGATAGCGGGTTAAGGGTTGTGGGTAGTATGTGAGGCGTGTTAGTCAGGCTCTTCCCCAGAATTACTGGATACCTAACAGATACCTACACCCTCCCTCCACGACCCTAATTTTCTTTAAAAATTCAGTGAAAGAACACCAGAGAGGTAAAAAGTCTCCTCATACTCGGGAAAACCCGATCTGGCAATTACTTAATGTGGTACAACCAACCCGTGAAGAAAAGACTATACTATACAATAGACATTGCCAAAAGGATAATACCCGTAGAGGGACCATTTTAGCGGCAACTTGGGTCGACATGCCTAGCAGTCGATAGGACCCTACCTCAAAGACAAAGAGGACTGAAATATTCCAAAATTTATGAAATAAATAAAGCTCAAATAAGCAATTAATTAAGCTAAGGATGGGATTGAAAGAAAGTATACAATTCATACACGTGAGAGGCTAATTTTGATAAACCTTTCATGAAACCACGAAATAAGAGAATATTGTTGAGACGAAATTACACCATAAAGTTGGTACAACCTATAATGCTTAACGAAGCATGACACCATCTTACACACTAAAGTATAATATTACGGAAATCAGTAAATTCCCTGCTGCTTCTCACGTTTCTCTTCATTCTCTGCATTACCTGAGAAACACATACCACGTTCTTTCTTCTTCTTTTATTCAATTATTCTTCTAAGTCTCCCAATCTTAGACAGTTGAAACTGGCGACCACAACTGGTCATTCTCTTCTGCTTCTACCACTGGCGAACGAGGAACATACATACTAATGTCTCCTTCATTCTCTTCTCGTTCGAGTTGTTTTATTCCTTTGGGACCCCGCAATCGTCCTACAACAACATAATATGACACGAATAAAATGGGCAACAAGCTTTACGATATAAATTTATGAACCAAAGGCTGGAAGTATGTACAATATCTAGCCGCTACATTAGCATGCAACGTATATCCTCATCCAACAGCCATCACCATACATTACCCATATCACCAGTTGGTAAATGGTTACCCACCCAAACACAAATCAAACAGATAAGAAAATGGCAGCGAATTCGCCACCATATTCAAACATCTATCGAGTATCTTGATCAAGGAGACAAATAAAGAGGGGTTGGGTACAATAGAGGAACAAATTCCAAAAGGAACTATTAAGCACCCGCAAGCAATGCCACGGGTAACTGTAAAATTCAACTTTATGAAAAGGATAAACAGCTCGGATCATGTGAAGAGATGATATGGAGTCTCATTAACGAATATAGCGAGAACATGAAATTAAAACTCTAGTTCCAATAATTAATATGAAATACAACATACTCGCAAGAGGATACCGTGAACTCAATACAGGATTGATCAAATCATATACACCAATGTACATACATACATACCAGACAAGACAAGTTACCAATAAACCCAAGGAGCAAATGAAATTCAACGAAAGGAGGTCATGATTAGTAAATCAATCAAACCCGACTTAAGTTAAGGTTATAATTGAACAACCGAAAATAAATATAGGGATCTCAGTGGTGATAAACCCTGAATACTTACCACTAGTTGGTGAATTCACACAAGAAACAATCATAAGGAGGTGATAGAAGGGTCACATGACCCAGAAAAGATTAAGATGAGAATCCGAATAAATAAATTAAATTTAACAAAACTATCATAACAACAATATATATATATATATATATATATATATATAGAATTGGACTTTAGATAGCCCATTCAAGGAATAAAAAAAATTGTAATATGAAGTCAAATTGAAGTGGGCCTAAACGGTCAGATAAGATGAAATCATCCAAATATACTAGGCACTCCAACGAGGAATAATCCCAACTCAATTGAATATTTATGAATAATTGGGTATTGTTAGTTGTAAATTGTCAACAAAATCATTGATGGGCTAAGATAATTTGTAAGTGTGGAGGGAAAATAGTGATAATATAGGAACATGGGAGTATACCATCGTATATCCCTTTGGCTAACAAAAAAAAAATTTGAGACTACAAGTATACGTGAAGGAACATGTACATGTACATACGGTACAAGAATTTTATATATACAGTTTATAAGAAGAACTTGGAAGATCAGGAGGATATAAATATATGTAATAGGGTATCATAAACCTATGGGAACAATCATATGCGGATAAATATAAATCAAGAGGACTATAACTCTTGGGTATATATATATATGCATGGATGAACAAATATACATATGTACACACCTAGAGGTCTGTACAGTTAGAGGGTTTGAACGATTAATCTAAAGGCTTAGATGGTGACACTAGTCAATGAATTGATTGCCAGGGGACTAGAAACGAATGGGATAAGAATTCAAATGTGAATAATTGTTTGATCGTGTAAATCGGACGTGCAAAGTTGAACTCGACCCTGGCCAGGTCAAGTGACACGGAGCACAAATTGGGGTGAAGGGGTAGTCCAACATTTACGCTGATCACGTCAGTGTTGGATGATTCTCGAAACCCCTACAAGTGGACACATAAAACTACAAATAGGTGAAAGTTTACAAGTTAGATAAATAAAAATGCTAAAGAAGCAATATTGATACTAGATGATGAAACCACATAACATACAATGATACATGGCCCGAAAATTCGGGGATAACACAAGGATGTACAGACGTGTGACGACTGGAAATAATATGATGCTACCAATAACATAGCTGTTAATACATAAAGTATACACTACCGTAATCAAATGCAATAAATAACCGGTAGAAATCAATTACTTTACTTCCTGGCGGGACATGAGAACAATGGTGATGATAAGAAAACTAAACATCATATATTAAAGGGTTTACAATCGCAAAAACTTGTAACATATACAGTTCGGTAAACTGGCAGTATCAAAGCCATGATTCGGCTGAATATATATATATATATATATAGGTTACTTGAAGACAAGAAAGGTCTAAGTTGGCCATACACATTAAGGGTTCAAAATGAGTAGCAATGCTAGAAGAGTAAACTAGCTAGCTACAGATAATTATGAGCAGTAATATAAATTAAACATGTCGTTGAAACAATAACATGGTTGTAACATTGAAGAACACTAAACACTAAAGTGTTACTATAGAGCATATATAAATATAAACCTAAAGGGGCAACTAGAAAGAATAACTCAGACGCTTAAAGGCGCATTAAAAGAATGAATACCCGACCTCCAAAGAAAATGGATAGACTAATTACAAGCCACCGAGACCAAGTATAAAATACCCCATGTCACTCAAGAGACCATTACTCCTATACAATTAAGCCATACACTACCTTGAAAGGTATAGCGAGGGAAAACTAACCTGAAGGAAACCAGAGTCGCACAGCAGATGAAATACCCCTAACCTTTAAATATAATTAAATGATCTATTAATGATCTAAGATGATTATTAAACATCTAAATACTATTGGGGAACAATCTAAAAGATCTCAACAAGGCAAAACACGCCTTAAGATCGGTAAAGCCAAAAAATGTGCTTTAAGACACCATGAAGATTGTATGACCTCAAATAGGATCCAAAGTGGATTCCTAAGTATTATAATGAAGTAAGGAACACAACAAACCGTTCTCAAGGAGAACTAAGCTCAGGAACATCCTGTGACACAAAAATGTGCACTAAAACACCTTAAAGCACGTTTTTGTGAGATTGCCTTTTAAATTGATTTTTAATGGGCTTAAAGATTATAATTACCCTTAAATATGATATTTTATCATATTATATCATATTAGGAATTTAATTCCAGAAATTTATGAATTTTTACAAATTTAATATTAAAATATTAATAAACCCCTAAAGTGGGGCCCGCATGAGTCAATATTGACCAAGTATGGTCAATGGTCAATTAATTGACCCACTTGGACCATGGAGATCGGAAGGCAAGGAGGGAGGAGACAGCTCACAATCATTAGTAGACAAATTGCTACCTAATATTCAATTTGCAATAGTAAAACCTACTTTTTTTCAATTATTCAAGCCTTTCCACTCTCTTCTCTTGCTCTTGTCCGATTCCCTTCTGCCCAGCCGAGTTCCTCTCCTTCCTAGCAGCTCTCAAGTCTGGTTCTTGAGCATGGAAGGCAGATCTAACTCCTAAGCTCTTAAGGTAAGTGTTTAAGGTCATTTTTAGCCTTTTTTCTTCATCTCTTCACTACCTACACTTAGATTTCGTGGCTCATCTGTTCCTATGGCTCATTCTCAGTGTTCTAAGGTTAGAACAACAGCTAAACTCGGTTGAGACAAGTAGAGGGACCAAGGTTGCTCAAAATTGCATTTTAAGGTAAAAACATACCTTAAGCCTCTCCACTCTACATCCGGTTTTCTTCCTCTGATTTTTATGAGTTTATACACTCATAATCTTCATATTTACATGTTCATTCAGTTGGTTAGCCATTTGGAGCAAGTGTGGCCGAGATCCAAGAGAAATACTCTCTTTTAAGGCATTTTTCCAAGGTAAAACCTAATAACAAGGCAGCTTGTTGTGATCTAGCTATTTCCTATGTCAATATGGTGGATCTAACACCTTGTGGTGTGTTTGATTCAGGCCGAAACCAGCTTGAACTTCCCTTGCATTTTAAGGTGATTTTTGCCTTAAATCTTACATTAATTGTTCCTTATGGTTAAACTCAAGCTTGGAGTATAACCATATCTTGTTTTGGTGTATTAAACATGTCTAAATGAAGTGGTGAATTTTCCTACAAGTGACCGAGCCCATACAAGGAATAATCAAGGTATAACACCTTAAACTTATGATTTTTTATAATTTCTAAGCATATATATATATGGCCGAGAGTGAAATTATAAATATGGGTCATATTGACCTAAAAATGGAAAAAAATGGGGCTAAGATAAATTAAGCTAGTCATTTAAGAGATTTAATTAACATAATGGTCAAATTATGACATTATGTGGAAAAATAATTAAACCAAGGTGAGGCCGAGAATATATGCTATATTTTGAGACATTATTGTGTAATTTACTTTTGCAAGTTCAAGGTTGTAATAAGGCCATGTCATTAGGCCATTTTAATTTAAGTTTATAAGCTTATTTAGTTTTATTTATGCTTATAATTAAAATGGGGCCAATTCGTAATTACTAGGAAATTAGAAAGCCGTGGGCTTAATTTAGATCAATTTAGGGTTTTTAAATGAATTTAATAAAAATTATAACATTTTATAAAGTTTTGGGTCAAAATTGTAAAAATAGAAAAGTATAGGTTATTATTGGTGATTACCGAAAAATTGGTTCCCATTTGGTATTAGAAGTCAAAGTTGACTATATAGGAGACTTTGACCAAGTTTGGAGAATTTTTGAAATTAAAATACAACCTTATATTAAGATAAGTATTAATTTGTAAAAGATTTAAAAGAGATGGGGCTATAATGTAATTTCCGAAAACTTGGGGTACTAAATGGAGTTTAGTACAAACCTTAGGTTATTAGGAATTTTTAGAAATTTATTTGGTTAAATTTGGAGTTTATATGAGTTATATAAGTATAATATAAGATATTTTGTAAAATTGTTACAAATGGGTAACATATGTGGTAAAACCAAATTTAGAGGAAGTATAAGGTTAGTAATGATGTTTATAACCTCTTGGTATAGTTTGGTAATTTTTGGAGTTATATATAAGGTTTTATAAAGAAATATGTATATATATATAGTTTTATGGAATTAGAAAACTATGTATTAAAATGGGGATGGAATTGTGATTTATAGAAGTTTAGAGGTATATAATGGAAGCCGAAAATATAAGGGGCTATTTGGTATTTTATAAACAAATATAACTATAGGTTATAATTGTTTTAATGACTTAAATGTCATAATATATGTTATTTAACTATAATGTAACACTACATTAATTAAGTGGTGGATTTTGGAAATATTAAGAACATAGGTGCTGTTCGAAAATATTAAAATTTTTAAATGGAATTTATAATATGGTTTTTAATGTTATAAGAGTTATAACATTTATAATATAAGGGATATTCATTAAAAAGAATGAATGAAGATTATAAGACTTACCATATAATAAATAGTTCCATAATACACACATATAAATAAATATATGTAATGGTGTAGAAAATGTGATATGGTGCAATAACTATAAATTATCATAATTAAAATGATAATAGATAAGGAGAAAAGAATTATAAACATTAGATATCGAAATTCTAATGTTAGGAGTATACATGGAATAATGAGGATTTAAATAATTCAAAGTATTGTTTACATATGAATTATACCACATTGAAAAAAGAAAAGTGGAGAGACAACCTTAGAAAAATAATACTAAGGTGAGATGCATAGTGCATGACATAGAATCGCACATGCAATAATGAAACAAACTATACGACATACAAGGGTATGTTAAGTCACATGCAATAACAAGTTCAACAATAACTATACTAATATACAAACAAGACTACGCATGTAATAGAACACTTTTCCCAATCTCGAGTTAAACCTAAACCCGACAAACATTGATAGTTAATAACGGGGGGTTAACCGGGAGGTGTTAGTGACGGTACGGGGTACCGTAGAATTGTGTTGTTATACGGTATGCTAATCAGTAGCATTATGTATTGTTTAGACTGTTAGAGACTACACAAGGAGCATAGGATCTTGCTGATTCATACTCCACCGTAATACATCAGGGTGAACGGTATGTTGTTATGTGTCTCTGATTGTCTCTGAGGGCTTCCTCAGTTCAGACTTCTGTGTGATCTGTGATAAGATTGTTTGTCTGAATGTGATAATTAATATGCATGAATTGTATATTTATAGCTGCTTATTATTACTGTTGTTGAGTTAACAGTATCGGTTCGTATATATGGACCAATATATATAAAACGAACTAGCGGCTATGGTGCTATCTTATATGAAATATAAGGATCGTCAGAAAAACGTTGTAGCACTAGGATAATAAGATATACATATTATCCGAGACTTTTATACGGAGCATTGGCCTTTCTATACGCCGCTCTCGTAACTAACACTGGATCCCGAGTTTATAGACTCCGGATTGGACTAATGACCTTAGTCTGCTGTGTTAGGAAAATTTGGTAATGCGATGCGATGGAATAAATATAATTATTAAGTAATGAAGGAAAGTAAAGCCAAGAGGATGTGGCTCTTGGTGCGCGCTGTGATCACAAAAACGATACCAGGATGTCCGCGTACGGGTCCGCAAGTATCAAGAAAATTTCCGTGAGCTAGAATGGCTCGTTGGTCGGAGACTCTACCGTTGGAGTGGCTACTGCCGTGGGTGACCCGCCATAATCTATGGGTAACTAGAGACATGTCGTTTTAAACGAGACATTGTCACTAGGTATAACTGAACAAATAATACAGTTAAGAATTATACAGTGGCGAACGATATTGGTTTCTACACCATGGACGTGAACTAGTACTTGTTTATTATTCTCGTTGTTTCGCTTGGTTGTTCATTGGTTATACTTGTGGTTATATTATATATGGTGATGGTTGTGTTTATTGTATGGATGTTAGTTTTTACTGTTAATTGTTTTACAGTTTTAAATATTAAACGGTATTGCATGTAATGAACCTCATGCTCTCGACCAAATAATTGAGGGGTCTTTGGGGCATGACGGGGCATGTGATGACATACTCAGCAGGGGCTGATTCCATACCACAAACCATCTTTATTGCAGGAGACTAGCTGGTGGGTCGACGCGGGGCGCGACTATTAAGTTTACTGTTGGATAGACTTGGTACGGTGTGATACTAAGGTTGTTTGGACTCGGGTTGTTTAACCGATGTGTATTTTGGTTTAGATGCTCGCGGTCTGTAATAATTGGTTGTTGTTAGATTTGTTTAAAATTGTTTAAGTACTATTATCTATCTCTTGTGGTCACTGCGGGAATACGTTTCGCAAGTTGATTATCAGGTAAATCGTTATCACCCGTAGGGCGAGTGATAACAGTGACACCATTAGGACGACAGTCTTTTATTTACCGCTGCGAATTATTTATGTTGTGCGACATTTACAGGATTATTAGGAGCCGAATTAGTAGGGTGTTACAAAAGTGGTATCAGAGCGGAGTACCGCTCTGATTACAAGAGATAGTAGTTTAAGTACCGTGAGCCTAGTTATTCACACACCAGTGCCAAGGAGATAGTTGTAAATGATTTGAGTTAGGAGATTGTCGGGGACAATGTGTTTTATGCCTTTTAGGGCTATGTGAACTTATGGTTGAGATAAGTACGGTATTTGTACCGAGTGTTGACTTTAACTTTGAATTATTCAGATGTCTTCTGGGGGCGATCAGCAGGTAGAGGAGGTGGTAGAAGAGGCGGCGGGCCTGGAGCAGGTCCTCCGGGGGCCCCAGCCGTGGGCGTGGCTGAGACGGTAGCTGCCGTCTTCGCTCAGCTAGCCTAGATGGGAGGTATCCACATAGGAGCACCACCTGCACCACCGGTAGTCCCACCCG